>DVQP01000013.1:0-52790 GCA_018231745.1 Danaus eresimus
CATATTAATTCAGAGGACAGACACATGTTATTTTACAAATTTGGCACGATATTTATTTTAAACACTGAATTTTTGGGAATACCAATGTCTTGACAGCTCTGTTGTAATGCGACATGCGATAGTAATATTCGAGCGATTTTCACTTCACAAACCAATAGATGTTATAGACCATACCAAATATAGAACATATATGAAACACTATCTTAACGACTAATACGATAGTTTACATTCAATGAAATTCAAAAACTGTTGAATAATTAAGACAGTTTTGCCGTGAAAAAAAATGTAACACAAGTAATGTTTGAATTACGTATTGTCTTTTTTTTTTTGCTGTGAATTGCACGTATTATAATTATTAATTATATATTATGTAATTGAGATTGTATGTGAGTGGTAATTTCCACACATAATGTGTCATCAAACCACAATCAATGATAGTAGGTCGTCGGTCGAAATTTCAAAGTACAAAAATTACTGACAGCAATATTCTACCGATTATAAATATGTAACGAATGATTATTGCAAATTTACTTGGATTAATGGCCACTCGTAGAAAGGCCTAACCTACCTCATTTCGCGATGTGCATGAAACCATGTGGGAAAGTTGGAAATACATTTAAAAATTTTAACACAAAAAACTCAATTTATATACAAATTTTAATTCATATTTTCTGATTCCATAGCACAATATAATAGTTCACTTCCCTCTTCCAAAATAATAACATCAAAATTTAGCTTCACCTCAAATATTATGATTCTATCACGAAAATAAAATACTATATGTACCTTATGACATTTGACGGCGTCAGTTTGTTTGTTGAGAACAGATCGGGCGGATTGTGCACCGCGATCTATAAAGACGGTTCCCCACATCCAGGTAGCTGTGCCGAAGGGAACAGAGTACTGGAGAGAACGCTTGGCAACCACCGTGCATCGCTCCATTAGCGGCCATAGCACTGCCAATACTAATGAAAACAAAAATGTTATCAAAAAGTTATAAGTAGGCTAAGAGGAGGACAAAGTTCAGTGTTATTATTTTTTAAATTAATCTATGGATTTAACAACAAAACCCAGTACACATATGTTTCTGTTGTTTCATCTAAAAAAAATATGTTCTTTATTTATAGAAAAGTATACGTAGATAAAAGCACATCAACGGACACTTCAGTCAAAGTTGTATTTTTTCTTTACCATATAAATCCAAACTACTCTGATGGTTTAATAAAACTACAGCCCCACGAGAATCATCCACATTTTCAAGTCCTCGAACCGTCCAGCGGATGCCAAGGAAACGAGCTGTTAGTCGCAAGAAGTATGCTGGTATTCTGTAATAAAACATTAAATTGCTAACCTCTTTTAAGAGCTTCAATTAAAAACAATAATAATAATTTTAGAATCCTACTTACAGAGCATTTTTTGGACTGAATGGCCTGAAGAACATCAGCGGCAAAGGAACCGATGCGAATATTAGTGAAAGCACAATAAAAAGTGTAAACTAAAAAAAAGATCATTTTTTATTAAATAAAAAGATATTTGTACGTAAACGGTATTTCCCCATTATCAGTTACATCATAATACCTTTATATAATATCTAGCTATAGAGCTAATTGTAAACAAAATTATTAGAAGTGCCATTACGCAACCGAACACCACGTTGAAGGCGGACATTTTTGTGTGCTTTTACATTTAAAATTCTGAAATGAAAGACAATTAATTTCATATTGGTGTGACTGGTATGTGTAAATTATAAAAAGTAAATTCTGTTGAGTCACAATAGGGCTTTGTACATTCAAAAAGATAAGGTCGAATAATATTTAACTTATTCGATACCCGATACAAGTTCATCCATTATTATATTTATAAAAAGCTTTATTAAACAACTGTTTTAAAACTCATAATTTGCTTATCGCCTATTTTTCTAGAAAACAAAACGAATGTTAAACGACCTACAGACATAATGTTCACAATTAATCATACACCGTCACTTTTTCACAGTTATTAACACATTTAACAATATTTCGATATTAAACACGATAAATTCAGCTTAATTCTGGCCTTCATTAGTGAAATACAAACAATTTAAAAATTTGATAGATAATAGGGGCGATGTTTAATTTGAAACTACCCCAGAATTTGTGACATTTAAAGTTTTACACCAAGACTATGTTTATTAATTCTAAGTCAGAAAATATTTTTCTATATAGATACAAATATTTCATATAAAACAAACATATTATGTTTCTTACGATTAATCAAAAATACTACTCATCTTGTAGAATAACATTTGTACATAAACTAGTATGTGTATTTATAAATACGGCAAGAACGAAGTATTATGTAATCAATGCAATACCATTTACCCTTAATGTCCGACAACAATACCCAAGCATTAGACATGATAAATGATCTTTCATCCTAGATAACATTTTATCAATATCTATTCGACCTGTATAACATGTGAGTGCTTAGTGCAGAAGATTTAAAAGACGTCCATATATATATATATATATTAACATGCTTAACGATTGTCATAACTTGTAACGTACCTTCGTCAATTACGATACCCAAGGCTGTGATAGGTATTAAGAAAAGTACAATAAGATTAGTTAGACGCGGAAGAGGACGTGTTAAAACTCAATAAAACTAGCTAAGAATTCAATATGACCAAATGATACAAAATAAAGCTATTTTATTCAAATAAATTACTACAAGCTCTTCTAAATTTTAAGCAATTATTTTACTATAAAATAATATTATAACAACACGAGCGATTTCTAAACTATAAAACTAGTTTATATTTTTAATAGCATTTCAAAATTACGAATACAGGAAATAATCGATTTGCAAAAAAACTCGTCTCAAAACCTTCAGAAAATGAATAATAATATTTGGAAATGAAATATTTATAAATTTATTAATATACAACTTACTTTTATGAAAACTAAAAACGAAATAACTTTTGTATGTATGAGGAAGAGTAAAAAAAATTTTTTTGCATTCCACTAAATTGAATAAAACGGATTATATAATTATCTTATCCTATTTTATATTTATAAAAAAGACGGCTCCAGCTAACTACGATACAACTACAATTAACTACAAGCATTTTACCCAAAATCATTTTCTTACGGTTTTCAGCCTATGTCCATCAGTGAACTGATTACAACTGAAGACGATAATAATGAGAGATGTTTTATAAACAAACACACAAGACTAGATAAAGACAAAAAAACGTCTATCCACTTTTCTCCTTGACTTTTTGTTCAATGGACATAGCTACATTTGTATGACAAATATTAAAGAGAATAAAATACAATAGTCAATTCAGTGTAACCAAAAATATGTTGTTTCTATATACATTTAGGTAATTAGAAAACATTCTCTTATTTGTAATTGGTTGAAAAGTTATTATAAATAGTTATATAAATGAAATGAATTAATCAACAAAATTTTAAGTTGACCTCTCCGTCACCTTATACGCTTCGAATTGCAAATAATCAAATTATAATAAGTTTAGCTCATGTTTGTGATACATTAATATAATCTGCAATTGCTCTTCGAGTACTTTAAAGGTTAATGAAAACTATGACGTAAGATAGAAAATTGAATCTTTGTTTATATATCAATGTAAAATTTTATAATGAAAAAAGAAACTTCTCAGTAACTTGTATTAAAAACAATAGTATTTCATAATATTCATATTAATCAGAAAAATCGTTATTGTTCTTAAAATAATTAATATTGTTGGCCTTTAATTTAGAATTTCGCAATATATCAATATGGAAATATTTAAAAAAGTTAGAGGTCAACGTCAAGAAATATTTAGCTCGATTATAACTAAACATTTATTTTGAATGAATTTTTCTTCCCTCTCATCGTTTCTAAACTTTAAGACATAAATATGTATTTTATTTGAAAAATTACAATTTACTTAAATAAAATTGTAAAATGTGAATATAGTATATTATCGTTAACCATATTAAAATTAAACTACTTAAAATATTTAATAAATTGGTTCGAAAAGACAAACAAATTATAACATACTTGTAAACAAAATCAATAGCTATTTTTCTGTTAATGGAGTTTCAAAACCAACGTACTAATCGACAAAAATAATCAAAGTATATTAAGATTAAACTATTCGGTTTAGACTAAGATATTATAAAAAGTACTTACAATAAGGAATAATGAATTACACTTTCACTAATATGAACAATTCTCTTATTATTAAATAAATTAGGTCAAGATGCGTATGTAGCTGAAGTTTTGAACAACGCTATTCATTCACTCTACAAACGGCATCCAACGCACACAGCGTTGTGACAACAACTAGTGTGTAGTTTATTCTATCCTACGACTTGCAGCGCGTCAGCATTTGACGCCTCGATAACAAATGATAAGTATTGGATGTAAGCCGCATAATAAATTTTGTTCACACGGTATCTATTTTTCAAATTACAACTAAAAGAAGGCTTCAAAAATTTACTATAAATTATAAAAAGCGACCTTACCGCCTTAAAAACGTCAACATCATAGGTAAAGATTTATGGCTGTTACCTGTTAGTCAGGTAGTTTCACCGAATCACTAAACTTTTATATGAAATCGTATTTTATATGACTTATTAGAATAGAAATTACATAACAAATTCTATCGAAATTATAATTTTATTTTATAATATTATTGTAGTTTTGTGTATCCCTGCTTAATTTTGGGTTTAGCCTTGTTACTCAATCGTGTAAAAACCTCCAAATGAACTTAAATTAAATATATTTTGCATCTAGGTGGTCCCTTAGCCGTAGTTAACATTACACAAACTTTTTCCATATCACTTGTTTTCATATCTCATCTCACTCAATTCCTCTAGTATTGTGTCAAGTTTCGCCTCGAATTGTCAGATAATAAATTTCATTTTATTGAAACAAATTGAATAAACCTTATCATTGGAACTGCTATCATATTTTAATACTATTATAAATTTAAAAAATTCAACTGATAATCAAAAATTGCAGTTATAATAAATAGTCTATAAATACTTAAATAAGGTTGATTAAAAAATATATAATTATGTATAAATAATACAAAAATGTCTATAAGTCGTCGTGTTCTATACAACTTCGGTATTATTATTTAGGCACAGTATCGCTTTATTACTTTATAAGTAAAAATGAACCATTAATCGAAATCAGTACTTAAATCTTTATTCAAATTTAAGCAGGGCTATCATCTCAACCTAATTTCCAACATCACGCCTAGAGTTGGCTACTATAACTATTAACAGCTATGCAACCAAAAATCAATTATTCTCATTCGGTAGCGCTAAAATGTGCAAAGAATTTTTAATTTCAAGGTACTTAGGCTAGGTCACGTGAGAGTTATTACATGTGATAGAGCATGGAATAATAATATCCAGAACGGGAACAAGGCGGCCATTATAACATTAGCACTCAGACAATTATCATGACATACGTATTTATTTTTTACTTCTAAAATACATTAAAGGATGTTATTAAATACAAATATGTAGTAAATATTTTACAATGTAAAACACCAAGAACAGTAGGAGGACATTTATAAATTATAAAAAATTGTATCTTAAAAGACGAAATGGTACCTTAAAAATTTTAATGAAAGTAATAGAATAGTAGAAAAAATTACTCCTGAAAGTTTATAAAAAGGAGCATATTATTCAATTAATACATTTTCTATCTATAGTTTAGTCGTCGTTTGGAGTTTTTGATTATCCTTACACTAATAAAAAAGTCAGGAACTATACACATAATGATAATTTTCACAATGGTAATCAACGAGTTAAGTAGTGCCATATTGAATTTTGTATGCAGGTCAATTTTTTTTAATAGTAATAGAGAATTGTAAAAACCGTAAAACTGTTGTGTGTGGACATATTGTGACAATTTGATTTTTATTTTAAAGTAAAGTTTATTGGTACAAGATGATATTAAAAATATACTTTATCTGTTCAATGATTGAAGCAAAGAAAAAATATTTGTAATTTCAGTCTGTACTAAAGGATATATCTCTACTAGAAAGTGATAATATACTAATACTAAAAAAATTATCGTTTATTGTCTTCTAGCTGTTGTTTGCGGCTTTACCCGCATATGAAATCCCTTAATCAGATTTTGACTTGGTGACAAAAGAAAAAAAAATAAAGATATCGCCTTAGTACTAGTTATAACAACCCTATACATAGGGTATATCCTATGTTCCCTTCCTGCAAGTTAAATTAATTCCCTTTAAAATTTGTCCAGTAGTATGAGAGATTGATTTGAATTTCATTTATTGCTATAGAATATATATGCAATAATAGATTAACACCACCAATATATTTTGTTTTAATCTATAGAATGATCAATATTATTCCTTCTTTATTACTCTTTCAACAGTACTAATAAGACTAACTTTCTCTCTTTAAATATTTAAATCAAATTTTGAACCAGTCGTCTTCAACTGATTAAGCTCAAATTTTGTACACAAACTTTTCCTACTAAATTTTAATTAAAGCACTTCTTAACATATAATTAATATTTAGTTTAGATTATCTTTTAGCAGACTAAATGGTATTAAGGATTTAAGTGTAATTCAATAATACTAACAACTTATAAATAATCAATAATTTTATTTAAACAAGTAAATTTTTTTATAAAAAAATAATTTCAGTTACATGATGCAGAAACTGTAAATAACAGCCTGTTGTTCTGATTTTATGAAACTTAACCATCTAACTTCTTGCTTCTTAATGTGGAATATTTTAATAAGAACAAATTTATTACATCAAGTGCTAACTGTGAATACAAATATTATAAACATCAAATAATTTATGTGCTTTAGGATAAAAAAACAATTATACAAAAATTCTTAAAAATGTGTTACTTCAATAAAAAGGTTTATTAAAAAATTGTAATGTGCAAAGAAAATTGAATTCCACAATATGGTGTAACTATATAGTTTTTGTGTTAAAGCTCTCAAAACATTTTCTTCTTCATGGCTGTGTATCTTTCTGTATATTCGTTGTAACCTTCCAATGATGCTAATTGTTTTGATTCAAATAAATTGCCGTCTACATTTAGTGTATGAATTTTGGAATCCCTTAAGAGGCTTGGTAATATAGCATCTAGACTAAGGCAATTCTCCTCTAATCTCAGTATTTTTAACCGAGGTGCTTGACTTAAGTCTTCACTTAAAACAGATATCTCATTCTGACTCAGGTTCAATTCTGCGGCAAACAAGTTTGACATACCACTTGGAACTTCTGTCAATTTATTATGAGAAAGCTCCACAACATCAAGATTTTGGAGACCTAATATCTCCATGGGAAATTTTCTTATCTTGTTATTATTCAAATATATTTGCTTCAAATTACTTAAACTTGAAATCGCAGGTGGAAGAGATGTTAATGAATTAAATGACATATTCAATAACTCTAGCTTTTTTAGATTTTCCACTGAAGACGGCAGAATTTGTATCATGTTAGATGACAAATTTAGTTGCTTTAAATGTTTCAATTCGCTTATAGCGTCAGATATATTAGAAATTTTGTTTTTAGACACATCCAAGTTTCGCAACTGTTCTGCTAAATTAAAAACATCATCTGGAATTTCCTTTAATTTATAGTCCGATATCTGTAGTACTCCCGTTTTAGATGCTGTTTCATAATGCTGTTTAAGTGCAGCGTTACCCATTGAATAAAATAAAGCAACAATAACACACATAAGTAAAGTGTAGAAATTAGAGTAACAAGTCCAATTAATTAAAAACGTTATTCAATATACTGATGAACCAAATTAATAACCATTTAAAATTATTTATTAGTTTTACGATTAAAATTTTCAATAAAACAATACAATGTCATCTGATTCAACTTTTATTTTTTGACAATTTATACTTCGACAACACCCAAAGACAATAAATATGACCTAAAATTATTATTATTCTCCGTTATTCTACGTTTTATGTATAACAAAAAAGCATGGTCAAACAACATTAAAGAAATTTTAATAAAAAAATTATAGTTACTAAGCCACTACTTTTTTAAACTTCTAATGCGTAAAATTGTTAAACCAAATTTTAAAAAAAATGCTTATTTATTCTGTATTCCAAATATAAACTTTAAAGCTTATAGACACAAACTAAGATTGAATATATAGTTTTTTGATTATTTCAAAGAATTCTAAGAAACTTTTATGTTTTGAGTGTTTATTAGGTTCCCACCTACCTATCTTCTATATTTTGAGACCCAAATATTTTTTAGAACTAAAATGAAACTTGTATCGGTCAAAAGCAGAAAGCATTAGTTTTTGGTACCTTTTCAAAAATTTTATGAAATCAAATATTTTAAATTAGTAACAAACTAAATGTTACTTAGAAAAACAAAAGAAGATACAAATATTAATTATGTTGTACTAGCCACCGAGGGGTATAAAATATTATTTAGAGAATCATTTCTAACATTTACTTGGTCTGTGGGTCAGTACTAAGCAGAATAGTTGGGCTTCAATGCGGTAATTTTTTTTTTTTAATACAGCCTAAATCACGACCCAAAGTGAAAATTAATGCCACAATGTGACAAATACAATAGATGATGAGTTCATGAAGAGATCTAAGCTGTTTTCGTAGAAATAAGACATAAAAAGAAATATTAATAGTGCCCATCATGCAGTAAATTTATAACTATGTAGCCAACCCCCCCCCCCCCTTAATTCTACTACTGAGATAAAGAGACGTCGGATTTATTTACTATTTGTTAACAGTTTTTCTTACATGAAAATTTGTTAATATCCCTCATGCTTAAGCGTTTAAAATTCACTCATACTTTTTGTTACTTCCCATTGTAAATTTCTTTATAAAAATGGTTTAGAAAAAGATTTTTTTTATGTATGGCAATGATATCATCGTAATATATATATTTATTATGAATGTTTATTTTTCAGATATAAACTAAATTTTTTTAATACTATTATAATCAATAATTAATCCCCTTCCTGATTTCTTTAAATTTCTTGTTATTGACGGCTAATATTGTGGTCGTTTTCCTTAAAATGAAAATAAGTAATGTAAATGAACTAACATGAGTATATTAAAATGTACTGTCCATGTAAATTTTCTTGGTAAAAATTATACCATTTTTTATTTAATATTTTTTTGGATGTATTAAGTAATACCTTTTGTATGGAAATATAATTTTAAATAGTCAAATTAATGTAAAATTATCTAGATTACAATAATACTTTTAACCCATTATTGCATGGAATTGACAGTGCAACTTATGAATTAGTAAGCCTCCCAAACTTTGATAGTGTATATGGATAGTAAAAACAAAAAAAAATATCCTTCATTCCTCCGTCACTGTATCTATGACAATTGTCCTGAGAAACCAACAGACTAATAAAAATTACTAAGTTTACTCTTGGTCTAACAGCTATACTAAATGTAAAACTTGGTTTAAATATAGTGGACAAAATATAGGTTTGTCCAAAAAAGAATTCATTATTGATATATGGAGTCTACAGTTTATAAAAAATAAGAAAGACAAAACAAGTGAGATAACACAAGAGAGAATACTTCAAATTCATTTGTATTTCACTATTATTTCAAATTCATTTGTATTTCACTAATACATAAATTTAAGTTTTTTAATAATAAAAATAAAACTTTAAAATAACAGAACTTTAAAGCAGCATACCTTTGTCCATTAGTTATCAGTATTCACTCCTTACTAATAATCTGTAAATATTTATTATCTGTAGTGTGTAGATGTAGATTTTTCGTAAATCGTATTCGACTTTACGATTTAGGTTTTAGTATAGTGTATTTTGTATAAAATTTTATTGAATTACAATTTATTAAATGAATTTTATCGTATTTTAATAAAGAACATGAAGTTTTAAAATTATAGGAAAATAATTTCGTCGCATGTTCATTTACTATTTATCAGTTTCAATTTTGTTACCGCGGGAAAACATAGATAGGTTTGACTAGTTGACTGCTATAATGGCCGCAATAGCGCCAATGCTTTTAGTGTTTGTTCTTTTATTATGAATAACGAAATCGTATTTAGTCATTTGTATCCCGTTTCTGATATTCAGAAGAAAAACTAAAATGGACATCAACGCTGGTAAGTACCGTTTTAACACTTTGTACAAGCACCTGACAATCATCATCAACTCTCACATCCCGTAGTTTTTGTTGTTGATACTGTAGCTTTAAAAGATTCTGAGAACCAGGTCGGAATCTAAATTAAACGGTATCCATAGCTAAGTAATTGAGTTACTAGGTAATACTAAAACTATACTGAATAATATATAAAAATTTTAAGTCACGTCTCATAATTAATCCACAATTCTAATATATAGTTTTAAGTATAAAACTTACGAAATTTTTCTTTCCACATGAAACGTTGACAACAGCTTGTTATGACACTATCTAATTTCTCACTTGTGCCTCTGTAGAATTCTGGCTTTGTCTCTGAGGTATACTAGATTATAATTGAAAGTACAACACAAAGATAATATGTTATACAAACTATTTATATAAAATACGATTCATCAAACATAAATTAAACTGGTATAAAAACTATTTTACAACAAACTTTTTGATTTTATTTAATATTTTGTCATAATTTAGGAAAATATGTGAAATTGACATCACTGTAAAAAATTCTTCATAAACTGTTAAATTTAATTAAATAAGAGAACAAGATTTCCTTGTTATAAGGGATTTATTCAAATAATATTTAATTTTGTCCTACAATTGCTGACTTTATATGGATATAAATATTTTCAAGTAAGTATATTAGCTGTTAGTAATGAGACCTAAACTCAATAAAATAGAAATAATTTGGGTGGTAATTGTCATGTTAATTTGGTAAATAAAGTATTAAAGTATAAACATGTCTAGATAATTTAATATGCTGATTAATTGAACAGAGTGTTATTGTGATGGTTAAGCTTCTTTACCATACAGTTTTCCTGTTGTATTATATTAACATGGCTAAATTAATTGATCTTTTAATAATAACAAATATTCACAGATATGTATGTCTTACCTTAATACAAAGAAAAACTATTTTAAGGTTATATAAGTAGTATATTTAGTGATACATTTTTGGTGATAGATGTTTTTTTCTCGGATAAATATATTATTAATGAAGTTTAAGTGAAATTGAAAAACTATTTTATATGTAATGTTTAAATTCAACCCACATTTTACAATACTACAATTAATAAGTTATCAAAGATTCTTATTAAACAAAGTTACTCATTCTTGTTAATAAAAATAACCACAAGTTCTTAAGTTAAAATTGATTTTGTATGATTTTGAATGAAGAAACATACAAAGATTGTAAATCGCATATTTGTCTTCAACTTCACATGCCTTATGTACTCTTAATTTTTTTCAAAGAGGTTTCCACTCAGTTATCCCTCATCGATGTACTGCTAAGCGACTTTGACAAGACAATTACACCATGCACTAACAAAAAGAATGAGAAAAAAGAAGAAGAAACACAGGATGCAATGCCAGACTCCACAACCAACACGGAAAAGACAAACACCAATCCTTTCCACTGTGGAGACGATGTCCTCGTACTCAATAAGGATGGACGATATTATTTAGGTACATCATGAACATAGCATACAATATTATGAAGTTGTCACTAGATATTACAAGCATCACAATCATGTTTGTATGTCAATTATATTTCTTAAAGTATTCTTTTAATAGAGACGTGTCTATCATATATAATGTATTTTAGTAAAAAGGTTTAAGTGTTTCATGCATTATTGAAGTTTGCTGTCCATTTGATGTCAATAAAGGCTTCTCGCTTACAATACAGGTACAATAGTAGAGTTGAGCACTAGCAATGACAACGATTCGTGTGAAGTGGGCACGGGTGTGGCGAGGTGTCTGGTCAAGTTCGGGGATGGTACCCACGCGTGGGCGCCTGTGACGTCACTCAAGTTGCTCAGCGCCCCGCCCTCCGACGATGGCAGGATCATGTGCGTCGTGTGCAAGAGGCGCGAAGGCCCCGCTGCCAGTCCGGCAGCCAACGCGATTATCGCATGCGACATGTGCGGGAGGGGATATCACGCCAAGTGCCACACGCCGCCGGTGGAAGCCTGGATTAACGGTATGATCGGAAATGTTGATGCTTCGTATAGCCACGTTTGTGATATGAAATTGTTGTGATCAAAATGTACTCGGTTTTCACCGAGTCATTAATCACTTCATCTCGATTACTATGTAGATCACTAGTCGTGTAACATATTGGTAGTGAATTAGTTAGGGTATCATAACACACCACTGAACCGATCGTCAGATTTTGTTTAAGATTAAAAAATTAGTGTAATGATTTGATACACTATCATAAAGAATGACTGATGGAAAGACACTTGGCCATTTAATAAATAAATTATTGTAATGATATAACTTATTCACTTTTAAGTAATGTCATGTCCTTTGTTAGAAGTGCAGTATTCAGTTTATGTGCTGCTCCTAACACAGCATGGTTATTTATCTCAAACAGTTACCAAAAAGGGGAATGAGAATAACTGCAGCATTAAATAGTTTCTGGAAGTGTCTTTGCTCCCTGTTATCATCTGAGTCCTGGGAAACTTCAGACTTAGAATCTAGGATGGAATTCCACAAGTCTTTGTAGATTCAAGTCTCATCATTACTCACCACCTCTAATAAGTCGGGCTAGTTATTTTTTCTTCAAAACAATTATCTTGACAAAAGTCTCGTATCGTCGAAACGAACCAATGAATAAAAACTCATTATTTCTTTTTTTTTTAATAATTTAATCTTTAGTACATTTTTGAAATCTAAATGTCAGTTTAGTGTTATAATTAAATATAGCTACAAAGCTAAATTCCACAATCGGAAATATATGTGTCATGTAAGTCTTTGTATGTTTATTTTACAGTAAACAGTATTTTATTCTTGTACAAGTACATTCATGTACAAGTACTTCCTCAAATATGATTATTATTTTCTAGTAAGTAATTTACTATTAGTCTTTTCTTATGTCATATCCAATACGGCAATAATAATTATTAATTTTTGAAAAAAAAAGGTTTACATTCTTCAAACTTCAATCGGAATTTCATCCGGAATGTTTAAAACAAGCCTATTTTTATTTAATTCATTGTGTAGATTGTGTTAAGTTTTAAAACCGCTGGTTTCCCCTACGTATAAACGTACTTGGGATCATTCCGTTCGGCTCAATATAACCCACTCGTCTTTCTCTGAATTTTGCCAATAAATTTATCAAAATTGATTTATATTCCAGAAATCGCAGCAATAGATGACGTTGACACAGATGATGTGGTGGCAAATATTTTATTCGTCTTCATACATATTGATCTTGGATTAAAAAAATATATATACTAATAATCTAGACTCCTAAACGAATGGACTGTAGCCATAATACAGTATCATAAAAAGCTATTTGTATATAACGTATTAGTAAATAGTAACAATTAAGATCTATTAGTAACTAGCAGTAACAAATTTAGGCAACAATTTCGTATTAGGAGCGACACAAATTTATGGAAATATTTGCTATTAAGAATTTACTTGAAATCCTGGTCTTATTCCTTTAACTACTCCATTATAACACAATCTCCTTAAAGAAATTATAAGCAAAATCAAAGAAACAAAATTGTTGCCTGCATTTCCGTCACAGGAAAGTACATTAAAGACTACAATAATATCAATATTAACCAGCCGTCTCTGTCAGGTGCATCGTGGCATTGTAAGAGGTGTGTGGACCAAAGGTATCGTGTGGCTGCGGCGGAGAACAGAGCCTCCAAGAGATCAGACCTGTTCAGGTACAAGGGCGGCCAGCAGAGGCGGCAGCAGCAGGAACTAACTCCGCCGTGTGATGTACGAAGTGTTATCGTAATGTCCTACATGTGATAATAATGAACCGTAACTAAGCCCATCGACCGTTCTATCTCCAGACTGCATCAACTACATCATCGACTGCATCAGAAGCAGGAAAAGATTCGAACGAAGTTCACTGCTACTGTGGCGAAAAGAGCGATTGGCTTGCACAAGTATGTTGTATTAATGTGTATAGACATTTCTTACAGTGAAGAATATTAAACACGTGGTGGTCTATATTATAGCAGCTGAATTTTCAGATGCTGTTATGCTGTCGCTGTTCCCGCTGGTTCCACCAAAGATGTGTCTCGAGTCTTCAATATCCGTTATACGCTGGGGATAAGTGAGTTATGACGACTATACAATGTAATATTATTATACAAAATCATTTCGTGCTAGTATAAATAAAATAGATTATTGTTCATCCAAAAAAAAATTATGTTCTAGATCTCTGAACATTTAATCTGTGTCATTAAATAACATAAAGAACTTCTTGGCTATAATAGACTCATGACGTCTCTGGCATTGTAAGTGTAAAGCTTCGTTGTACATAGCATATAATTTTCCAGACTGTATATATTCGCTTGTGCAAACTGCAACGGCGGCGCGGAGTATCTGCGGAGGTTGGAGTTGTGTTGGCTGGACCTTGCGCATCTCGCGCTCTACAACCTCACCGCGTACAACGCACCTAATTACTTCGACCTGGACACTGTCATCATGCCTTACATCATGGACAACTGGCACGCGCTACAACTACCAGAGAAGGTACAGCTTGGAATATTGTTTTTAGAACATATTAGAATATCATTTCATGTACATCTGTTTCCTAAACATCTATTATCTGTAAATTGAACAAAAAAAATATTTTGTGTTTATTATTATTATGGTTACTTTTAAAACTATACCCTTGATTTTGCCACCGCAGAAAAAGTTCTCTTGAAACGAGGTCCAGTTTTTTATATACTGCTGATTTGTGTAACTAGGAAAAAAGTGAGAAATTAGGAAAGTATATTTAAATGGTGGCTTGATTCATTAACATATAAATAAGTTTTGTGCTAGACTATATAACACCTCTGTGTCACAAACTCAGATAAATTATGATCACAAAAGAAATCGTAATGAATCAGATGTGGCGGACACCTGTGAACGAGCGACGTGAACGTATACTGACTGCTCTGACGTCATCACGCAAGCGGTTCAAGTGCGGCAGAGAGATGAAGAAGCGGGCGACCATCTGGGGTCTGCGTCTGAGACGGCCGCCGCCTCCGCCTCTACAGCTGGCTGCTCTCGAACAGGTGCTAAAATATTACTATTAATAGTTAGCACTAACTATACGTAAGAAATGTTATGAGAACTCTTTATTGAAATAGGCCGTTGCAAAAATTAGACTAAAGTAAAAAGCGAGCGGGTATTCTGAGAACCAGATAGAGCACGCAAGAGCGTCTTTGTAAAAGCTCTATAGAGTTTGGTTTAGTTAAATAGATTTTTAGATAACGTAGAACCTTCACATATATTTTATGCTACTGAAAATTAACTTCGTTTTTAATAACGCGTAATTAGGAAATATGTGTATTTTAATAGCTTAATATTTTATGTATTTTGTGATAGAATCCACATTATGTTCACTTAATACTAGGATTATGAGCCCAAAGCTCATTATTTATACCTATTGAATCATTTCTTTCTTTTAATTCATACTTCTTCTATTTATTAGGTTAAAAAGGGAGAACCGTTGACTGACGAAATTGTACGAGAATACGGTCCCCGGTTAAGATTTTTATCGAGAGCGCCCTCGCCGCCCATCGACGATAGGTAAACTCTTTTTATTAAAGTAATGAGAACATTATTAGTGGGATCATTATATATTAAATAGTTTGTTCTTAGTTCACAGCCTTCAAGTAGTAACAACGAAAAAAGTTCCTATAAAAACCATAGCCAGCGCATGATAGTGCCAGTCGATGGTCACTGGTTAAATCTGATGATGGGGAAAAGGTTTCACGAAAACCTTAATTCTAATTCAGAAAACGATTCAGCCAGTTCATATGAATCCGTTAAAATATCGGAACGCGACGAACAACCCTCTCCCTCCGTGTGTACCTCCACCCCTAGGAAATCCGATGCCAAAGATGATACATTAGAAAAAATTACAGAAATAAATGAATCTGAGTCAAATGAAGCAAAATCAACCTGCGAAAATTCCACAGTGCCATCACTAAACACACCTATACTCTGTTCTAAGTTAGATAAGGTACCCAAAGACAATACCGATGACATTAACTCGAGTAATAACGACTGTAATATTAATATCAACACTCATACCTCAAGGATAGCAACTATGAATTTAGAAGTTTCCAAGTTATCCACCAAAAACATTATTGAACATTCCAAGATAATGTCACTTCAGCACATGGACAGTGCACCAGCGTACCCCAGCAGTTTCATACATGAATTTGAATCTTCAGGAGACGAAACGTCAAGTAGAGGAACGTTAGATGCAATTATACCGCCGTTAAAAGATTTTCAAGGGAAGAATAACCCATTTTTAATGCAAAATACATATCCTTCAAAAACTCCCTTTTCATCGAATATGAATATTCATAATAGACAAAATGGTCGGAATCATTCGCGGTTCTCTCTACCAAATCAATTAAATCCACTAATGGGGCCTTTAATACGACCATTGAAAAGAAAGCTCAGTGAAAAAGATATTGTTATAGGCCCGAACGGTGAAGTCAAGAGACGGAAATACAGAAGGCCGCGAAAACATTTACAACTCCAGGTAAAAAAATCACTACAGAATGTATATTCATAATATTAACATTTGCCCTGACAATCTTTCATATGTCGTCAGTCCTTGTACCTCTTTGATTCTTTAAAGTTCAAGAGAGGTCTATAAGACACACGCAGGCATATTATTTTCATTTCTCAAACAGATCTGATGATTTCATGATTAACAAACACAAAATTTTGCTTATTCCTTTATTCAGGTTTTTTTTAAAGAAAAAAATGACCAAAATATAAATAGATTATAAGTAATAGCTTTCTTTCTCTACAGTTAAACAAATCATGTCCACTGCCCGAAGACAGCTCAAAGGCTGTCCAAACTACTATGGAGACGGACGTTACTCCCCCTGCCACGGCGCACTTGAACAACGCAAAGTTCCACGGCAGAAGACTGCGACAGCGGCAGGAGAAGAACTACTATGAGAACGGGAGACGGAACACGAACAGCGTGAACAACTTAAACAGCGTGAAGAGCCTCCAGCTCAGCCCGCACAAAGCTCTAGTGCCGGCGGGAGAGGTGGAGGCGCGCCAGCTGTCGGCGTTAAAGTCCACCGTCCAGTCTTACTTCCGCGCGGGGCAGACGTTCAGAGTGTTGGCGCGCCGCCTAGCACCCGGCCTCCAACCTGCCTACCTCATTGAGTGGGACTCCGCCCCCTAGTGGGGCACTCGTGAATTTATTTAAATATAAATATTATTTTAACTTTAATATATTTTAAGTGCTTGTCTGTAGCCTAATTTAGTTGTACAGTAAGTTCAAGGAATGTGATATATTATTATTCCAACGTGATGTGTTCGTTTTATTTGACCACCTGCCTTTATTTCACTATAAACTTGATTTAAGATATTATTAGAAGAAAAATTTCAGATATTATATATATTTTACGAAACGAATCTTATGCGACCATTTCGGTCTTTTTAAAAATAATCATGACTGGGAGCTTGGCTTCATAGACTATTTATTTTTGTTAGTATCATTTATTAGTTTAAAGTAACTATACGAAAATGTAGCTTTAATGAATTATTTGCAGGACCGTTCAAAATTTATTGTAGAGGTAATAAAGCAGTCAGAATGGGTTTCGCAAATTAACCTTACTTCAAAATGTGTGCAATGACAACATGAACTAAATGGCCCTGACTAAATTAAATACCGTCCTACTAATATTTTTTTACAACCTATCTAATTTCTAGCTGACTATCCAGATATCAGAAGAGCAATCTATAACAAATCTACCTCACTTGTCTACAAAACAGACGACATTACAAGTGTTATCCAAAATAAAGACCACTATGTTGCATAATGATCAACAGTAGTCATATTTCATATTTAAACCCCCTTAGACTTATGTACAGTAGTATTGATATTTTTACCTAAAACAGTTATTATATAAATAGATTTTTATATGGAAACAAAACTCTAGATATTAAAAGAATAAATACAATAATTATGCACATTGGGACAGAACCTATCAAATTTAAATGGTACATAACTACAGGTTGTAAAAATTATACATGAATTTCTACATTTGATGTCCTACCTAGCTAATATTTATATACTTAAAATCTAGAAAATACTTTATTGCTAATAAGCTGGTTCAGTATATATAATAATAATTCAAAACTTGTATTGTGAATTTCAAAAGGTTTATACTTCTAGTAAATTACAATACTGACATAAATTGAATGCATTTTATAAAATAAAACTGATTTTTTATTTCATAAGTCCCAACTTGGAATAAATACTAAATGAACTTTCATATTTTATGTTTAGACATAAGATTTATTTGTTGGATGATGCATAAGAGTGTGGATCCAGATAAACATGTACACAATGTTTTAAACAATTTTGCACAATTTAAACAACATAGTACAATATGGAATGTCAATATATTTTACTTTATATCTACATTGATTTGAGTCTAGAAAAATGGCTGAAATAAAAAATTTCTTAACAATATACAATTGTTTTGGGTTGGTACTGTATTAATTTTACACATACCATAAACTTATGAAGTATGTTTAATTTCCATAATACTTTAATACATTTTCCACTGGAGTTATCTAACTACAACATAAAAGACATATTCCAATGTAAAATAAATATATTTCAAATCAAATGTATGACATTTGATCTGTTTACTGTTGCCAGACTGATAAAAAATCTACTAACATTAAGCAATATTTATCGAAAATCGAACACGTAACAAAAATTCCATTTACTATTAAATACATAACGCACTATGACTTCACATTGCACCTTGGTAAGATGTAGTACTTAGAATGTTTCTTTACACAAAACATTGACCATTATGTAATGTGAAGACACTTGAAGAAATAACAGATTCCATGGTTAAAAGTTGATTGTCTATTCATCAATTACATAAAATATTTTTGATTTTTTTTTCAATTTCAATTACTACCATTCTATTTATTATTAGTACATACTATAAAACAAGTTGGAAGGTAGACGCTCCTACAACAAAATATAAATATATTATAGGCTTACAAGTGTAAAGAGAGTTTACATCAAGAACTTGCATACAAACTTATTATATTACAGTTACTTTAAAATGCTACCCCCTCGTCAATGCCTACAGCACGCAACCAAGAAGTCAAGATTGATAGTACAACATTTTAATTTATAATAAGTATATCTATTCACAGCACTTAACCACATGTTAGTCAACAATTCACACACAAAACGATCACGTCACTCTGGTGTCTTACTATCCACCATATGTATAGATTGCATTGACATATTATTTACTTTATATACTCATATGTACAATTTAACATAAGGCCAGCAGAACACATTACAGTGTTTCTTCAAAAGCCGCCATTGTATCGCTTTGGAAATTCATATCAATTTGCCCAGCCAACTGAAAACAAAAAATTACATCAAAAAATGTATTAAAAATTTCAAAAACAAGTAGTACTTTCAGCTTCGTTTTATCCAATCATTAAATTTAATCATAATATACTTTTACAAACATAGGTAGGTTCGAACTTTTTATAAAACTAAAAATAACATCGAGAAGGAAAGACACTTTAACTTTGAAGAAATCGGAATCAACGTTCTAAGAAGTGGGTTTTGTTTAGACTTCCCCCTAAAATTATTTATATGAAACTATACAAAAAAAATAATTTACTCATCAGAGTTATAATTTGACTAAAATTGAAAGGTATTAAAGTTGATCCGTTAAGTCCAGGAATATATATAACCTATAAATCTATTTTTAAAGTATATACTTTCTGCAAAAACCAAATAATTTTGTACTCGCCCTCCTCATTAAAAGGACTTGGACGCGGTGCGAGTTTATATGGGTATATATAAAATTATAGAGCATACCGCTTCTCTCCTCCTGCGTTCCTGTTCCCGCTGCCGGAGCCGGTCACGTTCAGAGATAGGCGGCTTGTCGGGTGCGGCGGGCGCGGGCGGAGCGGCGGGCGCTGCGGGCGGCGAGCCGCGCGCCACTGGCGATACAGAAGGTGACGACACTTCCGCGCTTTCCACCTTGCGTGCACTCACACCGACCCTTAACATTATTAAACGTTGGTTATTTTATAATACGGTATCAATATGTGGTGAAGTTTGCTTGTTTGCTACAGTAACGTGGTAATTAATTGAAATGGAACCAATCGATTATGCAAGCTTGGAGTTGACTATACTTAAAAAATGATTCAACGTTATATTCGTGAAGTAATTATTTCGTCAGTGTTATATATACAGCGTCAAAAAAGCTTAACAACCTTTTAAATGCTAAAATACTGACCAGCTATAGCAGCAGGACCTGATTTTTATTGCAATATCGGTTAATTACATTCAGTATAATTATTTTAATCACAAAACCCTGACAAAATATATTAATCACTTTCAGTCGCACCAGAGATCGAAATATTGTAATTTGTATAACATACTTCTGCAATTTTATTTTTGTTTATTAAAATGCCGTGTCATTTTAGTTTGTCATCTCCATATCTATGGAATAATCTGTTATTTTTTTACGAAGTCCTAAAATGTTATCTAATGATGTAAGCTACGGTGTTCTTGTCGCCTTTTGAATGGGATGGCTATAACTTATTCTAAAAGTTGTATAATTACAATAAGTCATTCACATTGACAAAAAATATTACTACTGAAAGATAGAAAATATAATTGTCATTTTACATTTTAACAGGAGGTGAAAACATAATGATTACACTTTGAGTACTTCTTAAGATTGGCACACTGACGCTTATTTTTATATGCGAAAAATTGTTTAAGAGATAATAATGCAAAAGAAAAAATATTTCTTTGTCATAAATTAATAATTTTCATAGAAACGTGTGAGTTGTCAGCAATCTAAGGTAGCTAGGGAGAGCTTTAAAAGTAGTTTCTAACAAATAATCTTTAACCACTAATAATAGCTAGTATGTTACGTGGATTGGAAAGTGGAGCTGAAAATGTTAATTATGCAATGTAGTGAGTGAAATATAGGATTTTGTTTATTTTCAATGTTCATCCTCGTATATTACAAGATATTTAATTGTAGTATTTTCATCTCTACCTTGTTTAAATTCTTATACTTTGTACCTCATTTTGTCATCCTCGGGATGCCGCCTTTCTGTTTCCTGACGTTGTCTTTCTCTTTCCGCTTGCTCTTTCTTCCTCAACTCCTGCTGCTCAATTAAAGCTCTTTGCCTGTCTATTTTTTCTTGAGCTTGTTTCTTAAAAACCTGCCAAAAACACATTTTGAATTAGACGACGCTTTTTAGGATAATACGTGAGTCAATTATGGTAACGGATACTTACTTGAAAACTATCCATAACTGGTTTTTGTTTTATTTGATTGGTGTTTCCAACGCTAGGAATACTCTGAGGACTTCCGGCTTGAGCGAGTGACGACCAAGAACTAGCATTTTTTAAATTCTGTTCCTTCTTTAGTTTAAAAGCTTGAGCAAAAGTGGAATTCTTGCTATCCTCTATTTTCTTTTCCATTTCGTATTTTGCTCTATCAGTCATATTGTTTGTAATCATATTAGGCACCATCAGATCCTCGATCGGTTTCGGCGTAAGTAACGGTTTGACGTCTTCCTTTTTTACTATAGGTGCCATTAGGTTTGTAGCACTCTGCATATTGAGATGCGACTGTGCTGTGATGGCGTGAGTGTGAGGAGCCGAGTACACGGGGTCGAAGATAGATGACACAGGTGGTGCCGTGGTCATACCCACTAGGTTAGGATTCATATCGGCCCTCAACATCTCACGCTCGTGCTGCGAGGTCTTCTCTACGTATCCGTTATGAGGTTGTACGTACATTTCATTCTTGATTTGCTCTGTTACATGGGTCATGTCCGTGAGCCCTCCGAGTTGGGCCATTAGATTGTGATGTGTAGCGTCGGGCATAATGGAAGGTTTGGGCAGGGCAAAGTCCTCTAGTCTCATCGATGACTCGGAGACACTCACACTTACATCCATTGGAACGTCGGCTTGAAGACTTCTTTCCAAACTGGCCAACGATCGCTCTATAGGATCTATGTAGTGAGAAGTGTCTACTTTATCTAGACCGTTTCGAGGTTCGCTTTTCACCAGTGGTTTTTGGGGCTTTTGCTCCCTAAGCAATGGCGTCTTTGACGAGTCCGGTAGACTGGTAACAGGAGGGTGGTTAACTGGAGGCACAGGTAGAGCGAGTGAAGCCGGGGGCGACAGTTTGATGTCCGGGGCGGGTGCGGGATTTGGGGAGGAGGATGTCGCAGGGACGGACGGCGGGTGGACCAGCTCATGCTTGGGCTCGGGCGGCGCCGCGGGCTCGGAAGACGAGGGCGGCACTGGCGGCGGAGCGGGCGGAGCCACCGCACTCACCACGGTTGGAACCGTCTTCTGAAACATACCACGCGTTCACACATGCCGCCCAATAATTTATAACTCATGCATCCGGCAAGCATATAGGGCTGATAGTTACAGTTTGCTGTGGCAGCTGTTGAACCTGCTTCTTTCCCTTTTTCTTAGAAGGTTTTCCGGAGCTGGCACCTGTAAGAAGTGATCCAAACGATTTACATAGTTTGTCACGCACGAATATTATTTGTTTAGCATCATATTTGTCACCTACCTAATATAAATTCCATAACTGCTTACTTTTGTATTTGATTATAGTTTTATAATTATTCTGAACAGATTGACGTCAAATAAAATCCCCCACTCTTTAAAAGATATTTTGACCTTATGCATAATGTAAATTGACATTATTAAATTAATTTAAATATTATTTAAAAAAACGATAATTAGAGCGAGGCAACCCATTACATAACAGTTTCTGTGAATATTGAAAAGAAGGTTATCAAAAAAACGGATGAGGTAAGAGTACTTAAAAATATTGTATACACTTCAGATCTCAGGGTAGACAAAATAAAATTCAAAATATGTTACTTAAAAGTTTTACTTAATTTTTTGTAATATATAGTATTATATACAAAGTTTGTTTTTACCACTCAATCTTACAATCTAATCATTTTAAAGTCATGAGGGCTGATTAAATAAAACTTATATAAAATTTACACATGGTGTTTGTTTTCGAGTTAAAAATCTACATCAAAATAAAATACTTGTGTGTAGCTTTATTTAATTGTACCAAATATTCACTAAAACTTTAAAAAATTAGAAAAAGGAAAATCTATACATGTCATTTGAAGAAAACTAATATTAAAATTCATTTTGACACAAGTTCTTGTTTTATAATCTCCGTTAACTTATAATCAAAACGCTAGAACGAGTATACGATCGACTAATTTGTTCACATTTTTGCCCTTATAAGCAAAAATTACTTATATTTGTAAGGCAAAGGCAATAAAAAAATTACCAAATAAAATATGGTTCTTAATTTAACAAATAAAGTAGAAAGTTACATGAATGTTAAAGAAATGTTAAATTATATCAAACATAGAAAGTCAAGTGCCTTTGCCTGCTTTTGATTCTAATTTCTAACTAACCAAAAAATTGTACTTGTGATTTTTAATATCCTATTTCTTTACGATTTCATATAATTAACATTTCCTTATAAACCTTTAGGAATGTACAATTTGTGGTTTTTCATATAACTTTAACATACATTTACAATACTGTTAGCCCAATTTGGATTTTTTCTTAAATTGAAAGTGTTCCGGATAAAAATAAATATTATAAAATCTTCTAAAAAATTAAATAAAACAATTATTGATATTTAGCTAAATAATGAAGACCCAACACAAAAATGACAATTCATAATGTCGTAATTAGGCATTAGGACTTCAGTACGTATTTTTCAGAATACAACTCATGACTCTGGATTGTTTAAATATTATATTTAAAAAATACATACTAAAGCAAACCACAATAAATAATTGTGATTTTATAATAGCATTCATCTCTTTACGTATTTAATAAGAAATAAATAAATTGCAAACATAAGATACTATATTTTGTGATAATATATACTTTAATTTTTAATAGACCTAGTTTACTTAAAATATTGTTTTATCAATTAAACTAATTAAATTATTATTAAAGTATATAATGATAGATAGTATTTTATATTATTCCAGTCGCAGTCATGATGATTGTTTACTATAACCTAAAACTCGTTGCTTACTTAAACATATCTCTATTTCAAATAGATGACATTTCTAATGCAGTACCTGTGAGCCACGCTAATGTGTTTTTTTATATTTTGTTCATAACTGTGATCAATAAATACTTGCAACTTTTGTTGACTGGACTACTTCAACTTAGTATGAAATTTATCTTCAAATATAGACAGATGGTTTGGTTTATTTTTGTATAAAGCGTATGTTTGAGAAGTATCCGTCGGTACACACGCCATTTATATTATTGCACCATTTTTCTACCACGATTTATTGAACTTGACACAAATTAGATTTACGTGGTTTGTTACCACTAAAAGTTATTGAAAATAATAATAATTACAGATATATTCCAGCTGCCAAAAAAATATATTACAAAACAACTATAAAAGATACAAGTCTATGTATGTTCTTCTTAATTTAAATAACAGTAACATTTATCTGAACCGTGAACAATTTTATAACAGTATACATTTTGCAAACAATTTGTGGAAGGAAGGAGGCCAGCTTTGGGTGCAGCTCGTCGAGTAACTTCGGTCGCATGTCACATGGTAGTTCGAGAGCAAGCATCGTATACGAAGCATTCAACCAATATCCATACCTTTTCAGTGAATTATATTTTTAACTACAACATGTCACTAGTTCGTTCATGGTGGGCGTGAGCGTGTTAATTTTGCTTGCTACGTGGTATCCGTCCTCACACAATTGTTTGCAAAAGCGTAACGTGTCCCCGCAGCCGTGGATCCTCGTGCCGCAGCTCCCTCTCCGCAATAAACATTTACAATCGGCGATTCAACACTCTAAAGCGATTAGTAACCGTGAGATCTGAAGTTTTCGATTACTACCGGACCGAAAAACAATATTTTAAAGATGCAAATGAAATAACGTCTCACTTTAGGACATGATATAGTTAAAAATATTAATGTGAAAAGGTATTTCCTATTGGTTTATGAGAGCAAACCAAATAAAAAATCTCTTACCGGCACCAGTTACTTGTGTCAGCGAACACCAAAGCTGGCTTCCCCTCCTTACTAATGACTAACTGTTTTGTGCCTTTACCAACATTTCTTATTATGCTAACCAAATTTTGGATCTCAATGACTGTCTGATCGTGCGAAAAGGGCGGTATCCCTCTTTCCAATATCACAGTAATATAAATCATACAGAACTACTTCACACAACACACGCACGCTAGTCATGCACACAACTAAACTCAATATACTTTAGACAAAGTAAGTACTAAAGTGAAAGTAAAAAAAATATTGCGAGGTGGAATTGCCTGCACTTCTATCCATTGGACAAATGTAACAGGGGATTACCAAAATATTAAACTAACTCTGAAAATTTGCATTTTACACATTCTTGTCTTTTTTCTACTCTCAAATTCATATAAACGTATCCCTCACATACCGAGATTGAAACAACCACTGAATAAAAATAATCCTAAACAATGCCTATCGGATGGGAAGTGAAATGTCAATAAATAAAAAATACACAGGTATATTATTATCCATTTCCTTGGATGTAAAAGAAACTCTTATTATGAAGATTTTGTAAAAAAACTACTCTCTTAAAAAGTACACAACAAACATTCGATTGAAAAATAGCGTTTCTCCGGGTCTCACAAAGCCATTCATTCTGTCACTGACGTTTTCAGACTAGAATAAAATATTTTTAAATTGTATTATTCCATCCCTCGTAAAAAATATCGCGAACAGTCATACTTTAAAAAAAATACTGGCAAAGGTAAAAACCTCTCAGAATCAATCCTCAGATATGAACAATCGCTTTTAACCTAAAACTATAAATAGATCTCGAGCATTTGATAGTGTTCTCATAACGTGAAGATCTCTCTTAATTAAATGCAAGTAACATTAATATCTAACACTAAATCGTAATGTACAGTCGGGTACGATAGTGGCGGGTTGCGCTAGTTCTAACCTGCTTCGCTGTCGCTGCTGTCCGACGAGCTGGTGTCGGTGCTGGACGACGAGTTGGACGAGTCCGACGAGCTGGACGACGACGACATGCCACCGCCGAGGCCGTCCTTGCACCCTTCTGGAAAAATAACGACGCTCATTACAACGACTACAGCGAGTTTACATAACTAACAATGTGTGCTTTTAAAAGTGGGTTGAATTTGCATTTAACATTGGGAATAGATCACGGATGATATATTGAATACTTATTAAACAGCCAAAGTATGTATTCTAGCATATATCATTACCTTTTTTAGGTTGCTGTTTCTTATTGCTTCCTAACTGTCCCGACACATCTTGCAACCGTTTCTCTAACTCTTGTTTCTTTTCCGCCATTTGTTCATCTTTAGATTTGCCAGACACCTTTCGATCTGGAACGTTGACAGTCAATTAATAGTTAATAGAAACTATCATTATACGAAATTTCTAAATGAAATGTTTGTATGTAAGAAAATGTTTTATCGATTAAAAAAAATTACATCGCACATAAATTATAACAAAGTCAATAAAAAAATGTCTGAATATTGAACAGAATTAAACTTACGAGTTTTCTTCCGAAGACATGACGCGACATAGCTTTCTAACTGTCTAAGAGTGGATGGTTTCAACGTCTCGAAATCAATTTCAATTTCATCCGGATTAGAGTCCCTTAACGACGGTTCTCTGTTTTGGATGATATGGACTACTTTGCCAAGTTTGTCACCTATTCAAAGAAAAAAAACAATGAAATTTCATAGATGATAAAATAATTAAAAAAAATATACACAATCATCTTACTAATGTACTAAACGCAAAAAAAAGAACAATAATATTTACAACCCAGCCACTAATGTATGTTTTTATATTATATTTTTATTACTTATAAAAAACACAATCCTAAAATGATTAATCATCAATGACACAGCAAAAGAAGTAGAGCCGTTAATATATATTGCAATATATTGAGAAATACTGATAATGCTTATGTCATACAAACTGTAGATTGATTAATAAATGTATTAACATGTTAACGTGTTATATACCAGGCAGCTTATTGATGTCGAGCGAGAGCTGTCTCTTCTCGTCGTAGGACATGGGCTTGGCGTTATCCTCGTCGTCCGTGTCGGGGTCCTGGTGGTGCGGTGGCGCGTGGTGGGGGGGCGCGGCGGTGGGGGTGGAGCTCTTCTTCTTGGCGGGTGCACGAGCCGCGGCCTTGGCCTGTCCGGTGACGGCTGCCGCACCAGCCGCATTGGCGCCCGCGCCACGTTTACTGCCCGTCTTCCCTCGGACGCTCGTCGCTATGAATTAATAATACTATTTAGAGCATTTGCACATTATATACTTTATAAGCAGAATTAGACCTCCAAAATACGTGACAAAATTATTATTGTATCATTCGATATGGCATGACTTGTATGTACTTACGTAAAATGAAAGTTTTTTTTAATAGAAACAACATTGATATTAACATGTTTATGAGTTTAATCGAAACTTACCTAGGTTTTCAGCGATGTTGTTCGTTTTAGCGTTGTATCCGGAAGCTGCCACAGCATTCGTTTTGGGAATTGCATTATTGGTAATTTGTTTTTTCTGTTTCTCTTTCATTTTCTTTTTCGCCTTCTTCTTATTATTTGATTCCTCGACGAGCTTTCTCATTTTTTCCTGCAGCGCTAGGAGCTCCTTTTCTAATATTTTGACCTTGTTGTTTCTTTCCTCCTCTGAGTCATCTGATTCAGAGTCAGATTCCGAGCCTGATTCGGAACTAGAAGCGGAACTTCCTTTGTCCATATGTGGAACTCCGACATGGACGTGACTTGGTTCATCAGGAATCTTAGCATATCTTGAAATTTAAAAATAATTGCCTATAGAAACTTAGAAATAAAAATTCTTTTCGTAATTTACACAGATCAAGTATTTTTTTCTTTTACAATTTGAAGTATGTATATTTATTAGTTAATATAATATATACTTAACATTAAAAATAATTTAGTTTCTTACCTCATTTCGAAAACGTCCTGCAATTTCCGAGCCATCGCGACAACATCGTGATCGGGAGGGTTATACTTATAACAATTTGTAAATATTAAGCGGACATCTGCTGCAAACTCGGCAGCCGTTTTATAAGCTCTATGATCCATATTATGTTTCACCGTCCCCAGGTCCATAGGCTTCTTAATAATATCAAAATAATCATGCAGACCTAGTAATTCCGCATCCACAGGTTTATAAAATGGCCATGCATAACCCTGTGAAAAACAGTGTAATTAGACTAGACGTATAAAAGGGTATTCTGTATTTTAATATATAAAACAGGAATAAGTTTTTCTTTAAAGTTAATGGACGCTATGGATTTTTACCGAATGTTTCTTAGAGAAAAGTTCTTTAAGTATCTCGTTGCAGCTCTTGAGCGCGTCGGAGAGCTTTTCTTTGTTCTTGGCGGCCTGTGGAGTAAGCGCGGCGTGGTGTGACGCTCCCGCACCGCCCACGCCAGGCGACAGACCTCCCATCTTGAACCCGTCGTCTCCCACTCGTCCGGGCTAAAACACACAAACATTTTATTCAACAAATTCACATCCTTACTTTATTTTTATATACATTACAAACTTCTTTTTCCCATCAATTTCGTTCATTCTATTTTCAACAAAACAGTCCTGTAGACATCCTGTTATTATAGACTGAAAAAAGAGGGGAAAATACTTTAAATGAAATATTATCAGATTGTCATTGTTTCTTTTATATAAAATACCGTTGCGGTCCTATAGAAAGGAATTTTGGTAACAATATCCTACAGTATAGCACTCCATAGTATGGGTAAATCTACATAAAGGAAGCCAGCAAAACTCGGCAATTTTTTGCTAAAATACTATCTTATACTTCTTTTATTCTAATTTATTAGTTACACAAAATTTCGACAATGGTCTCTTTATACCAGTTCGAAAAGAACCAAAAACAAAGTAATCTATATATTAAAGTTAAAGATTATGAATTTGTATTTACTATAAATCAGTTTTATTTGTTTAAAGAAGTGAAAGTATGACCTACATATTATATACACAATATGGTTTAAATGTAAACACTAAAGTTAGCCAAGAACCAGCTAAGAAACCTTTTTCTGTCTGCCGCTTTCTCTTCTTGTTGATATTTTAGCTGGTTTAGGGCCACCTTGCTGGTCGATCGTAGGAGTTGTATAGCCTCCTTCAAAGGAACTACCCATAGGAGTCGTAGTGTCAGCTTTTCTTTTAACCCCTTTTTTAACCTACAAAAACGATAAATTAAGTTAAAACATATAATTCTTAACTTATTGTGGCATAACACGCAACTAATATATTGCCACTGACCTTAGCGGGCTGAGTCTGTGACAATGCCACGGCAGGAAGCGTGGACACCGGAGGAGCGGCTGCTTGTGTTACGTGGAAATTGGAAGGTTGAGTTGCGACCTAGAAAACGTAGTGTTGTTTAACAATAAACCAAAGCTTTAAAACTAATTGATATATAAAAATATAATGGATCCATTAACTTAATGTCAATTGATATTTTTGGCCTTCTTCTATGAAAAATTAGAAAAAAGAATGCACTATGTGGCATTATTAAATATATAATAAGAGACTTTTTCAATTATATACATAAAACAATTTCAGATTAATGTTATAAGCCTACATTTTAATGATGCATATGATGCAGTCAACTAACTCATAATCCTTTATGCATTTTTACCTGCTGCGGCAACCCGGTGTGCGTGGCGGGTGGGGTGACTGAAGGCGCTGATAGAGTTGGGGTGGTTGTTGTGTTAGTAGAGCCCACAAAGTTGGGGTGCGGCGCCGGTGGCAGCGGTTTAACGGCTGCACGAGAAGTAAGGGCCGGTGAAGCGGGCATTGAACCCGTTCCCGCCATCGGAGGTCCGCCTACACTTGAACCACCCACTCGCTTCTTCACACCACTCTTCCCACTGTTTGATGGCATCTCGATCTCCTTTTCCTCCTTGTCCATTTGCGCTATCTATTAATGGATTTTAGGAAATTTGAACACTATATCTTCATATAAATCATAACTTAGTACTATTGAGGCAATAGAAAGACAAAAGTATATTTATTTCTGACAACAACTTTCATTACATTTTGTTATCATTTCTATACAATCCACAGGAAGGCAGATTTTTTGTATAAAGTATATAGTTTTATGACTTACCCGATTTAAAAATAATTTTTCTAATGTTTGTGCCATCACCACTACATCCTCTCCAGGTTTGTTGTAAACATAGCAATTTGTGAACATAGTATTAAAATCCTGTATGCATTCTTGAGCTGAGTAGTAGTAGTTTGACTCTAAACGCTTTTTTATGGTGCCTAAATCCATAGGCTTTTTGATGATTTTGTGATAATCCTAAAAACAAAATTAAACCACATTAAAACAATAATGTTCTTACGGTAATATTTCTCAAAAAGAACTTTGGTTGATTTCTAAATGTTATTGAAGCCTAAATACAAAAATAAATATTCATATGTGTCTGTGAACTTACAGGTAGGTTTAATTTCTTTGCATCTACTGGTTGATGGAAAGGCCACGCAAATTTATGTTTCCACACTGCCTTTATCACATTCTTCTGTAGGAACTGCAGCTGGTTCGTCATACGACCCTGTCGACGAGGAGCCTCCTCCGAGGACGCCCCATTGACGGGTTCCGACATCGGCTAAAAGTATATAAGCAAAATCAAATTGTACATGCAATATTATGTAATTCAAACAATTGAATAATACCACATACACTTAGAAGATGACTTGACTATACTCTAGATAGCACACATATACTTACAGTGCTGGTTGTAGCAAGTGGATCGACTGCCTGCTGCATTGTGCTGGAGTCTGCGATCTACCTGCCAACCATACAAACACTATAGTTACTGATGAAAACACAATCTTACGGCAATCCAGTTACAAGAAACACAGAACAAAATACTCACCTCAATTGTAACAAGAGGCTCATCCAATTTCTGGCTAAGAGGCATCAGCTAAATCCTCTTATCACATATAACCTTTCTATCATAATAAATATGGTGCATTTGCACCTAGATGTACTTCATTATATTCATTTAACTAATTTTAAGACCTGTAGAAACAATCAATGACAGAAACTTTCATTGAGATTATAAAAAATATAAAAAGTGGATGTTTACTTTATTTTACCTTGCCTTATTGATGTGGATGCAAGTACTGATAATGCAAACACGTTGATGTAGCACTTGCCCCACCAACTAGAGCTTTACAACTGCAAAAAAATACCTATTTTATTATAACTGTCAAGTGATGACAATACAAAAACTAATATATATGTATAAAAATATAAGGCCATAATTACAACATCACAAAGTTACTTTAGAAAGAATAATGTAAAAAGCTAATTTTTTTTTTAATAGTTTATCGCTAAATCATCTAATATCATCATTATTTAACATTTCTAGAGAGACAACAAAGTCAATGATCTTTTATAAGATAGTCTGCGCAATAATTGTGTTTGTTTAAGATTATTGTATATAAATAAACACAAGTTCACAGAATTAATGACAATTTTTTATGAAATTAAATCTATGGCTATTAATACTTTGACAACAACAATATTAGAAGGGACTAAGGACCAGAAACAGCCATATAAATTATATTAAAATAATGATTTCTAATATTAAGCATTAACAATCACTCCATTACATGCCATACTGTTAGAGGGAAAATAAAAACTTCATAAAACCCATGCACCATTCACCACAAATTTACAAAAATGTACATGCATATAATGAAATGTATTTTATTAAGCATAGATGAAACTTTTCATTAACATATACATTTACTACTTCTGTTTTACTATCACAACAAACTTAAAGCACTTGATTACTAACAAGCATATAAAGACTTGCTGTTTCTTGAGAGGTCTTAAAGAGAATGGAGGATGTATCCTCATGATCTAGAATATTCTTAGATCCTATATTGAACTTTTATTTGATTTTAGGGTGGAGGGAAAACATTTAATAAAAATTTGTCACTTCAGAGGAAAAATGTATTTTAATATAACTAAAATGAACATACTTATTGATAAAATATCTATTGAAGTATTACATCGTACATTTGTAGATTGGATCACAAAATCAAAACCATTACTAGTTAAGCCACCACTAATTATATTGATCAACGAGAATCAAATAGCATAATATTTTTTTACATAAATTGGACTACAATTTAAATTAATAATATTAAAAATCTTACAAAAACTAAATGGGTGAAAACCACTCACAGAGGCCAAACCAAAATGTTGAAATATTGCCTAATGCTCGCATCATGCAAACTCTACTTTTATACATAACATAGATCATAAAAAACACTAGCAAATTAACATAATCATAAGAATATAATATCGATATAAGCTAAATAATTACTGAAAAAGACTTACGAAGATATATTAACGCCAATATGGCGGATGAACTAAAAATACGATGTTGGAGTAACTTCTGCAAAAACAATTTCTATCGATTTGCTTAACTACATCAAACACTCCACATTTTAAAAAGTTCATAGTCATTTATATCGTTTCAAATTCATTGTCTACTAGATACAAAAACCACTGTCTTTTTTATACAACAAAGAATAGCACAACACGAACTCTCAAAGGTCCAAGCGAGCTTCAGACATGGCCGCCAAGCATGAAGCGAGTGACGAGCGTCTTTAATCATACCTAAAATTCATTTAACACTGTTTCATTCTGGAAATTAAAATAATATAAAAAAGGGATAGAAAAACGTGTAAAACATAAATATTTTGAATTTTTTTTAGGCGATGACATATAGTTTCATAGTATTCATAGGATTCAATAGAATGCACTACGAAAATAAAATCAGTTCGCAGCCATTTCTTAATGGGGCACAGTAGCGCCCTCTATGATGGCTTGTAAAATATTAATAATACGAACTTAAAGGAGTGCTGCCATAACCTATTTTCAATTAATTAAGGAAAAAGAATTCGGAATTAGTGTAAAATTGTTATAGTATTAAAAAATGTATAGATATTTTAAATTTTAAACGGATTGCTACAAAATATATAAATAAAGTATTTTACGAAAAGTATTAACTGAAGAAATTATATAGTTATTGGCATTCTTTATTAATATCTATAAGGATAAAAGGCAAGACCTATGAAAGAACTCAAAACAACCAACAAAACGATTGCCAAAAAACCGATAATGCGAATAAGGTTTCAATTTTTTGAATGCTTGGAGCAAAACATTATGATATTGTAGATAGATCATAATGATCATTTATTTAACTACTCCTGCCATAGGATTCCAAGGCAGAGTTCTTATATATTGAAATAAGTATTCTCAACAGCGACATTGAAGTTTTAAAAAAATCTGTTAAATATTGAAATTGACTTGCTATATTAACTAAGTATATTAATTTTAATAAAATAAATTATTTAGATATATCATAATGTTCTTTTTATTTTTTAAATTTTTATCTAATAGATACGGTAATATAACTCTCGAGAGAACTTTTTTTTGTAATGCATTAATATTATTTATTAATTGTAAATATTTCAACATTTCAATTAATTTGTCTTTTTGTGTTTTCTAAGTAGCAACACTAATTCGTTTTCTTGAAATTTATTACTTACAATTAGCAACACATCAACCTTCACTGTCATAAAATTGACTAATATGACAAATTCATAAACTGCAAAAAAGTTTAATTTGTTCGCATGCATTATTATATTTTAAACAAAGAAAACTTCATTTATAAACCAATTAATTTGTTCTTAAAGCAAACTGTCTACATGATATACCTATATATATATTAAATAATTTGTAAGTGTTTGACACAGACATTATGTAAACTGTACTGACTTCAATTGGTCTAATACATGCTACAGATACTCACAAATAAGTATCTAAGAAACCTCGAAAGAAAAAAGTGAAAGTGCTTGCGTTTAAAATTTGAAAGGTATAAATGTAACTAATGTAGTGCAGATAAAAACAGGTCACAATTGTTACCATTGCTAATTGAACTTTAAACATTGTAAGGTATATTCATTAATATTCATTCATCATCATCAAAATGAAAATATCCTATTGAGTTATTTTAACTTAGAAATTAAAATATTAAGTAACAGTCCATTTTAAAACCACTATTTTAGAAATTGTGACCAAATCATTATAAAAATACATATTGTTTTATATCATAAGTCATTAAAACACTTAAACAGTTTCCTGAGATTTGTTTTGGTTTTCGAGTGTTGTTTAATAAACTTCCATTTGATTTCAAGTGTTTGGATGTATAGGTTTTTAAACATGTGACTTTATTTATGTATTGGAGTGGTCGATGTAGCAGTTAATTATATTTGTTATATATCTTAGTGATGGAGGGACATAACCATATGGATCATGCACATCATCACATGGAGCCAGTTCATAATATGGATAATATGATGCAAGCAGATCATCAGTTAGGCATGAACAGTTCACATATCTATGAAGATGTGGGTGTAAGTCTATATATATATATTATTATTCATTTTCTTTATCAGCCTTAAGTTAAAAGTGTTGTGATATTATTTTTAATGTCATTTATGCAATAAAAGTTGAGTGTGAGTTTCACTGATTTTATTAGCTTATACCTATGTTGTTTTAAACTATTAATACTTAAAAGGATTATTTTGAAACATATTATATATATTACATGTATCATTTATGTTGTTATAGTGTATTGTAAATTTAGTCATATAATTTTATTTAATCTCTGTGAATATAAATAAATAAAATAAAGTATCGCTGGTAGATAATTAGTCAATAAAATTATCACTAGTATGTAAAAGTTAAGTCATACATTTTTTTTTCCACCTTCTATATTTATATGTTAACAAGGTCACATTCACAGTTTGCCCTACATATTTACTATTATAATTATGTAATAATGTCAAGTTTGTACGGCAAAGAAACTACTATTATGACAATACATGTTGCAAATAATTCAGTTACTTAAAGACTAAAACCTCAGACTTTTTTTTGGTTTAAGTAGGTTCTTGTCTTTTATAACAAATGATAAAGAATCTCATGACCCGTTCAAGAAATTATTTAAAAAAATGTACACATAAACTCTCTTGTCCTTATGTAAACCAATTTGTAAACTCATATTGGTAAAACTAATCTGTGCAATCCATGTTCTACAGGTAATGTTTAACTCCAGCGAAGATCTCAACAGTATTAATTTTGGCACGCCAAGTGCACCTAGACATGGTGGTCATCACCATGGTATGCACAGCATGATGTCTATGACTGTAAGTTCAAACTTTAAATATATATTACTATTACCATAAATTTATGTCACATTATTTGTTATAGTTTCATGGAGGATATAAGGAGACAATTCTTTTCTCATGGTGGAATGTTACTGAAATAGGCGAATTTATTGGTTCCTTTCTAGCTATTTTTATTCTGGCTCTCCTGTATGAGGGGTATATATAATTTATTATAAAAATATCAGTATTCATATATTTTCATTAAAATTAATTTTTATTTTTTTTTCTTCTATATTTTATAGATTGAAATACTACAGAAAACATTTATTATGGAAAACATATACAGGTCTACAGTATTGTGCTGTATCGCCACCTGATAAAGGTGTAGCTAACATATGTGCTGATGAACCCCAAGTGATACAGTAAGTTGCTATAAGCTAAGCCATAAAACTAAAAACATTTTAATAACAACAAATTTAATAAGACTCTTTGAGGATGGATAATTTGCACCCACTGGATTAATACTTAATATCAAGTATGATTTTACTGTAAACTGCTTTAAAAATTCTGATTTATATTTTTAAACTGTGTTAAGAATAATAATGAAACAAATGTGTTATTTATAATTTTATTGTTTTATAAGATAATACAATAATAGTTATACCTACTTTTATTTGGCACATAATCACTTTATTTCATATTGCAGGCCAATGCCTCATGCACTTGAAAGAAATATGTAAGTGATTTTTTTTCTCAGCTATAACTTAACTTAGAAATTACTAATAAATACTAATTTATAAATTTTTATAGTCCCACAATGTTGAGTGCAGCACATGGATGGCAGACGGTACTTCATGGTTTCCAAGTTCTAGTAAGCTACATGTTAATGTTGGTGTTTATGACATACAATACTTGGTTGTGTGCCGCCGTCGTTCTTGGATCTGCATCTGGTTATTTCCTCTTTGGCTGGCGTGAATCGGTAGTTGTTGACTTTACTGAACACTGTCACTGACAAATATTGATTTATTATGAAAACCTACATAGTATTATTATAGATAATTATACAACCTTGCCAATAAATATGGTTATGTATACTGTGGTGGTATAATTTATCATTTTATATTAAGACAGCCTTCTTGGGTACCAATATATTTATACCAGTTGTATATTTTGTAAGTTTTAGTACATTAGTTAATATATAAACTGCTTTGAAATAAAAGAGTTTGTATTAATTACCTGGATTCGGAAAAAATATTAAATTAGTCATTGGTTTTGTTGTCATGAATTCGAGTACAATGTTTTTTTAAATTAGAACAGCTATTGCACTTATATTCACAAAACTGACACTTGAATGGTCTTTCATCCCTATGAAGCCTTTTATGTGTTTTTAAAGAACTGATAAATTTTGTTCTAAATGTACATTCATCACAGAAATATGGTTGTTCAGAGAGATGTATTCTTTTGTGACTTTTGAGGTTTGAAGAAAATTTTGTATTGTATGAACAATTTTTTACATCACACTTGAAAATGTGATTATGCTTTGTAACATGTTTCTTAAACTCAGATTTGCTGTGAAACACTCTGAAAAAAGAGGATAGTGTTAAATTAAATCTTAGTGACAGTGAACACTTATTTAGGGTTTATAATTTTTCCTGCTCTATAAAAAAATAAAATAGTTTTAATATTGACTGCAAATAACGAATACATCTTTCAATAAAGCACTTTAACACTAGGAATGAATTTTTAAGAACAAAATAATTTTAAACTTCTTTACGTCCCATAATCTTATCACGTATGTTTACCTCTTCATACAGTAACTACAAGTCCAAGTTTTTTGTTTTTTTGTATTATTTTTGTTTTTATCATTTTTTTCTTTAGTTAAATACACAGACATAATAGATTTCGGTTCTGGACTGAAATTAATTTCATTAGTCTTTTTAGGACGACCTACACTATTTATAAACAGTCTTTGGCATGGTTCGGGATAAATAAGCAAAGGATTTTTTTCTTCCGTAATATCTTTTGCCATTATATGTCAATGAAAATCTGCGTCAGTTTCTAATCATTTATGTTCTAATATCTGTGATATTGTAATAATTACTATAAAACAAATTATAGCAATTGGTTGTATTTAAGTAATATAATGTAAACAAGAATTGATATCTTTTAAATTTTAATTTAGTAAATATTAGCTATTTTGTTCAAACTTCAAACTCCTTTCGACGGATTTCGACACAGAGATTAGGTAAAATCGTATATGTTATATAACCTGTGCTTGTACAAATTAGTAAACATTTGTAATAAGTGGAAGATAGTTGTTATTAAAGATTTATATTTTTTCTTATGTGCGAAATTAAACGATTAATGTTTTTATATACAACTAAAAAGATCAATAAAACTTACAATGATTTATATTATCGTATTTTTAATAAATACAGTCTCAATTGATAAAAAAACAATATTTTTACTCACAAAGTAAAACTAGCAAAGAGTCTAATTAGTAATAAAACATAATCTATTAATTTAAATTAAACTTAATGTTATTTTATATTTATTACCTTCAATTAAATAAGTTAGTGTTAATTGCGAGGCATTAACATTGAAACTGAAAAAATATTTTTTTTTAAATTCTTAGTTAACTTTTAATTAAACTAAAGCAGTTACTTTTGCTATCACCCCAAAAATGTAATAATCCGATATGCTTTTATATTCGTGTGTCTTAATGGTTCAAAATTGCAATTATTTTTGAAATGAAAAACAATATTTGGGGTTAGTTTTTTAACGTGGTCTTCATCAGGACAAAACATGCGTAGTATATAATATACTGGCAATGGCGCTTGAAATGGAGGATACAAAACTGGGGTTTGACTTGTATATTGTCGTTAGAATAAAATTTAACAAGTTCGATTGAGTTCAATTAAGACAATTTGTTAGTATGCAAAAAAAAAATACTATTAACAACGACATAGGAGATATAAAAAAAATATTTATAATATATATATAAGCTTAGGAATTTAACACAACTTCATTCTATTGTTTTTAAAAAGTTTGGGTACATATAAATTTACAAAATGAAATGAACACATTTAACTAACATTCAATATGTGAAGAATGAGGGATGTTTAATAGGAAGAGATCGTTCAGAGGGTGAAGGAGTTTAGAAAAGTCAATTGGAAAAGGTCTTTATGCCTTCATCAAATATAGCAGTCCTCAATCTAATTTGTGCAAATAATAAGGGAAGACTGAATCTCGGGGAATTTACTTATTATGACAGATGTATAATAGACTAGTGTGACGAGTAAAAAATATATGTAATATACTTTTGAAACAAATACTTAAAGAAAAAAATATCTTTATCATATTTACCCCTATGTAAGCAATTAATTTAATAAACATCATATCTTTACATTAAAAAACTTTTTACTCAATATAAGACAAACTTTCTGATATCATAGTAACAAATATTGAATTTTATTTGTTTTATTACTTATTATAAATTGATCGTCTACTTTGCTTTTTTAATTAATATTTTTTTATTATAAGTTGACACCATTCTCAAACTTAATTTTTATGAGGTAAGGTACGGACACTTTAAGTGACGTTCTTGACATTGGCCAAGTGAAGTATTTATCTTTAAAATATTTTTTAATGTTATTATTTAGTTAAAAGTGTTATTTAATAATTCACAAATTTAACTTAATAAAATGCGAATATATTTGAAGAGATTTCAAAGTTCTTTGGCTGCAGCTCATTTTAAAGATGAAATGCAGAAAAATTTTATTCAAACGAACTTATTCCAAAAAACCTTACTTACTATTGGTTCGGCATCAGTGGCACTTTTAAATCCACATAGAGGTGACATGATAGCTTGCTTAGGAGAAGTGACTGGTACTACAGCATTGGTTAATATGCGAAATAGAATGCTTGAAACGAATGAAGGAGTTGAAATTCTTAACGATCAGCCACGAATAAACTCTAAGACTGTTTGTTTTAAAACTCTTTCTGAAATGCCCAAAAACACTCTCGGTCGGGTGTACCATGATTTTATGATTGACAATAAAATAACAGCAGATTCAAGATTACCAGTGCAATTTATTGCTGATCCTGATTTGGCTTATGTTATGCAACGTTATCGAGAAGTCCATGACCTTGTTCATTCAGTATTATTTATGAAGACTACTATGCTTGGTGAAGTAAGTCATTGTAAACAACAACTGATGTTAAATTATTTAAAATCATTATAGCTTTAAGCATCTCAAACTACTGAATTTAATTTTTTAAAACTGACAACAAGTAATCCTCCTTTTTTTATGTAAAATTAAAACCATTTAATTGTTCATATTTGCAAAGAGCTTTGAAGTTAATCACCTGGTTTTCAAGTACTTTTATAAAGAAATTGCACATCAATTTATAATCAATAAATTATAAAATATTTAATAAATTTTTGTTTAATAGACCTTTTAATTTTTTTCAAATTCTATTCACATATTTGAAAGTCATGTCTACTCTCACTGCCAGTGCTGAAAACTAATTCTAGTCATAATGAAAACTCATTTTAAAGGTAACTGTGAAGTGGGTAGAAGGAATACAAACAAAATTACCAATGTGCATTGGAGGTGGTATCTGGGGTGCTACGAGGTTAAAACCTAAGCATAGGCAATTGTACCTTAATCATTATTTACCTTGGGCTATTAATACTGGAAAGAATGCCCGTTTTTTACAAGGTATATTAATTGTTACATTTTACAAAATTTTGAGTTTCTTGATATATTTTATGGTTGATATTTGCTTATCTGATGAATGTTGCCATTTTATATATTTATAAAAATTTCAGGTATCTATTTTGAAAAGAGATGGGATCAAAATATTGATGATTTTCATAGAGAAATGAATATAATTAAACTTAATGTTAACTAAATTCATAATGTATGTATAGTGTTTGTTAAATAAATAATTTATTGTTGTTAATAACCATCATGTGTATTTATTTTCGATTAACTCTCAGGAAGTCATGTTTTATTATTTGTTATTTATTTAGTATTTAATGCTCATTATATAAATTATATATGACTCTGAAGTACCAATAACAAATTAGAAAAGTAATTGTTAATAATTAAAAAGAATATCCATAAAAATATATCTGTATATATTTCTTTTTAAGGCAGCATGTGTGTATTTTAATCAAAGTAACATTTCTGAACTTCGACCATTAGGATTATGCAAAGGAGTTGTGTGATTGTCAACTTCGACAATCCACTCGTACCACACTCTTCTGGTATTAACACATCTCCAAAAAGTGGCACTTATCGTATCACCTTTTTGTACTCTTAGGGGTGTCTGTAAAAATCGTATATATTTGATAAGCAAATAATTTGCTACAAAAGAAAAAAAAATAGGTTGTGAAATTAATTCATCACTGCAATTCAGATGGATTATACAATTCAAAATGTCTTAATTATACATTATATTTTCCAAATACAGTATTTAATAAATTAATAGCATACCTTAATAGGAATGAAGACTGGAAACCATGATATCATTCCTGGGCTATGAGTATCAGGCACAATACTGAGCATCTCTTTTCCGTATAAAACACAATCAAAGTAGCCACCGAAACCATGCATAACATTGTCTTGTTTAACCTCCCAAGTTACTGTTGTAGATCTTCGGTTGTCAGTAACTTTTAATCCTCTATAATCTGTGACTTCTTGACCGTCTTGATTTTTTATTCCTTCTGATGGGTGCTCAAATGTAAAGACTGGCTACAATTACATGAAATGTTATTCATATTTACTGAACAATAATGATAATAATAATTGAAAAAGTTACTGTTACATGTTATCAAATAAGTAAGATGTAAAAGACCAAACCTTTGTCTCTGCTATGTTATGTTTATTTTGCATATAAACAACCCATAATGTTTCCAGATTTTTTTCTATTTGTTGGGCATTTCCTGGCAAAGCAGCTCTAGCTGCTGCCCATAACCTGGGTGAACATATAGGTGCAACATAAGATTTGTATTCCCTAGGTATTGATATACCACCAGGTCTGAGAAGTCCAGCCGCACCATCTAAACATTCCGGTGAGAGTTCATTGTCTCCCCATGAACCTAAGAATAGTAAAACTATTTTCATTGCTATCAAAAATGGCAGGGTATCAAAAGTTACAGTATTTTATATTTACACAAGTGTATATTTGGGTTTCAAAATGATTTTAGATGGTATATAAATATTAACTACCTAGAAGTTCTGAAACTATGATATCAGCCTTTGGTGATAAGTTTATTTGCCTCATATCTCCTGGTATAACCATAACATCACGATCCCTCCACACTTCTCTTACTTGAGCTGCCAGTACTACTACAGCACAGGGATTCTTTTCTACTGCTATCACCTTCATTTGCAAAAAAGCATGTATAAAAATTCAGGAATTTTATTTGCTCGTTATATTTTTATTGAATTGTTATAATTTAAGTTTGTATTATAAGTAATTATTTCTCACCTTTACTTTGGAATTTGTAATATCAGCAGCATTAAGTGTTGCCCGCACAAGTGGGCCTCGTCCAGCTCCTAACACCATTACTGTGAATGGTCTGTCATTTTCTACAATACCATTTTTACCGGGTATGATTTCTTTAACACTTGCAATAACTGCAGAGTCTTCCTCTTGAATCTGCCCAAAAAAGTAATCTTATCATTAACAAAACAATTTTTGTACTAAATATTTAATACTTGTCATAAAATCAATCTGATACAAAATGAATATAATGTAACAACATTTTACACTTAATAATAATTATATATATTTATAATTATTTCTTATAAAAAATCTAACTTTTATTAAGGGGAGCAAAATAAAATTACAAACCTTCATGTCCTCTTTCCTTTTTATCTGAAGATCACTGAGAGCTTGGGCTATTGCTTTTTGGTATTGGTCATATTTGACTGGATCTTTTTCAAACACATTGTATGTGTGTGTGTCTAAATTATCTGCTAATGGTTGCAAAGGAGTTTGTAAAAAATCTTCCCACCTGAAGAAATAATTATTTATATACAACTATTGTTAAGTAAGAAGACAAATATAGCTATTAGTTGTAAGTTTTAATTACTGGTGATATAACCACGTAGAAAGAGAGTTCAAATTTCGGTTAAGAACCATAGGGCAATAAGGCAAAGTTAGTTAATAAAAAAGTAACAATAAGCTCAGTTTGACGAAAACAAAAGTGTCTCTAAAATAAAAGGCAAAGGTAAAAAGCAAATTCAAACAAAAATTCTACAGCCCATTTGCAAAGACTACACTGAGTTTGTACCATATCAAAAATGTGTATATAAGTAATACAGTCAAAAATTTTACCCTCTCGCATAACTAAGCATAGGATCATCTACAACATAAGGTCGCCTTTTCCATAATCTATATAAATACTGTAAATAATATACAATATTTGATCTTCTCGCCCCACTAACAATAACTTGAGCATCTCTTTCTACCATGCTCACAACAATTTGTTGATGAGCTCTTGATAAAACAGGATAACTGTAACAAGGACAACAAAACTGAAGTATAACTGAAGAAATTAAAGAGTAATTTTTATACTTTTTCGTTAGTAATTCATGTTCAAGGCAAAGCCCCCACTATTTGTAGAAAATATTGAAAAGATGTTTTAAATAGATAATTGTAACCAACTCTTTATAAAATAAATTGAGTAAATAAGTTTTCACGTAAGAAAATTTATTTGTAACAAACTCCTATTCTGGTGTATTAACATTATTCAAATTAAAGATATTAACATTTTATTGAAATATAAATGGAGTTTAATATACTCACCCTTTTTTATTGTTATGAAAGAGTGAGGTAGGTAATATAATGGCCTTAATTGGCTCACCAAGCCACCTGTTTACAATATCTTTTGAGGGTAAATCCGCTGATATTTCTAATACAACACCAATTCTTTTATCCCAACCCATACATTCATGAAATTTGGTCCACCAGTGCCATGGTTCATTCCAAGCTTCTTCATTGCTGTTGTCTTCATCACAGGCCCTCATTGTTCTGTGACACACCATAGTTACACTTGTCCAAATTAATGTAGGATGGTGGCTAAAAACCCAACAATGCATAAATAAATTGGTAATCCTAGCTAATAAATCAAATAGTGGTATTTAGTTTTTTTTATGTAATTAATTATTTTTATAATCAACATGTCTGAATCTTAAATAAGAATATTATCACATATATATAATTATTCACACTTTAGCCTTACCTTGTTTCAAAATAAGTTTGTAAGATTCTAGCTAAGTTATTTGATTTTCTTGAATGTAGTGATAACATAACAGCTGGAAGACCTAGACCTCGGCAATAAGCAAGTTCCTCATTCAAAGAGTCTTCATGACGTTTTTGTACGATATGTGATGGAGAATCTGGATCTAAATAACCAGACACTCTTCCAACAACTCGGCTATTCCAGTCTTGAGGAGATAATATCATATCTGATCGCGTAAAACCCCCAACGGTATTGCCTGAAGGCAGCGAAGATAGCCGGAAGCGTGGATGAACAATTTGAGATACAATAAATGCATAATTAGCATGCAATGCTTCGGTAAGACATGCTTGTAAATCTGGAGCAATTGTATAATCTAGGCCACAAGAAATTTCTTGCTGGGCCATAATGACTTATACCTTAAGAAGTGTAGTAAAATTTAAATCTATATTTCAAACTACTGTATCGATAAGCACGCTAAACTTAGAAACATCGAAATAAGGAAACGTCAAACTTCAAAGTCAACCGTAAGCTGTTATAAAGTAAAAGATTAAATTGACAATTTAAAATCTGCCCTTGTCATTTACAACTTCAAGCTCCTATTAACTAGAAATAAATTAAATTTTTAGAGACGATATATATAAAAGTGTGATTTTAGGTTTCTTTCTGCTAAAAAATACAGTACTAATTTAAAGAATAATCTTTCAGTAATATCTAGCTTTTTTGAAAGGCTTAAAACCATCAAACCCTTTTAAGATAATAATGAATAATTTTTGCTTCACCCTGATCCTGATTTTAAGCCCGCGTTTATTATTTATAAAATATTAATTGAGTCGTTGATCTGTAGCACTTTAATATTTAAGTTTTCACAATTGTCATTTCTGTTATTTTGTAAGAAAGTTTCAAAAATACTTATTATATATATTCTGTCGTTTATAGTATAAATTATTTAATATGTCTGACACTAGAACTGGATTGGCATGAACTAAATGAGTGAAAGGTCAATATTATTTAAATTATGGTTTAACATCTGGAGCAATTTGTACCGTTGTTGGGGTATTTTTTTTAATACATCAATTCTTAAAAAAGTAAAAAATACTTTTTAATTTAATTGATGTTACAAAAAATTTAATATTTAAGTTTTATCTATTTATTGGTTTAAAAATATATTTAAAAATAACATATGTATTGTTGTACTAATTTACATGATGTGCTATAAACATTCAATAATCAATAACAGATTTGAATTGTTCAGATAAAATAAAAGGAATTTTGGCAATATGTATGGTTTTCTTCATCGTTATACCACTCAACACCACAATCCAACAAAGTCGGTTTTATCATCTGAATCTGAATTCTGATAAAAAACCCGCCACCATGGTTTAATTTTAAATTTCATTTTGACATTTGGGTTTTGGCATACTTAGCTCACGTGTATGTGTTTATTAAGCATCACTAACCTAAAATAATTGATTTGAATTTGTTTGTTATTGAGTCCTCGGATAAATCTTGAGTGTCGAGGCTGTAATTTTCATCTTTTTACAATGACAGTAATCAAACAATTAAGAAAAAGAAACAATAAATTGGCGCTTGACCTAACTAAAGAATTAAATTTTATAAAAAATGTTTTCTCCGTCTTATCTATCCCATTACAAAAAAAAGGTTTGTTTTAAATTATTAAGTCTTTATTATGCAAATGTATGTCATTTAACTAAATATTATTTTTTGTTTCTTCAGGTGATATGGAAGATCAAATGGATTTTGAAATTATTGGTGATAAATCAGAACAAAATGATAAACCGCAACTTGCGAGAGCGAGCAATATTTTAGAATTAAAGGAAAGATTAGAAAAGATTAAGTCCCAGAATAACTATAATTTGAAAAATAAACTAGCAAAAAAAAGTCTCAATAGCAAGCTAAACAAAATCAAAAAGCGGGAGAAGGTTAAAATTAACAAACATAAAGTACAAGCAGTATTGGATTCAGAAAACCCAACAGAGAATAAGAGGAATATTGTTAAGTCTAATGTAAATACAGCAAAACCAATTTTCAACAATGATGGCAAACTAGTGTTCTCTAAGTTTGACTTTGCAAAACTAGGTGACAGAGGTTTGTTAAGATACAACTTTATTTTGTATTATAGTCTATGGCACTCAGGAAAAGTGTAGCTTTCCATTTCTGAAACATTTTTCACATCAGTTGAGTAGTTAGAGCTTATTCAATGCCAACAAACAATTAAACAAATCTTTCTATTTATATTATTAAAATAGATAAATAGAATTTTTTAAAAGCATTAGCTTTTTTGTGTTCTGATTTAACTTATATTTTTAAAATATCAACTAAATAAGATTGATAAACGTCTCTTCTGATATCTAAAAGTTAATTATAATTCTAGAGAAAATTTAAGTTTTGTAAAAGATAGTAAATAAAATTATTTAGTATTTTAATTGATATGTTGGTATATATTTTAAAAATGGTCAATTATATCTACTTTCTTAATTTTACAATTCATTTAATGAATTTAACCACTTTTTATAGACAGAGGATCAAAAGGTAACAAGGATCCTAAAAAACTATTGGATAATTTAAAACAGCAGGAAGAAAAGATTAAACATATTGCAGAAGTTGACTCTGAAAAAGCAAAAGAATTAAAAGAAAAAATTGCATGGAAGAATATACTTCAGAAGGCTGAAGGGGAGAAAGTAAAAGATGATCCTACATTGCTTAAGAAGTCTATTAAGAAAAATGTAAGTTGACTTTTATCACCAATAACATATAAGGGAAGTTTTAACTAGTCCCCTAACAATGGGTTGACTTTTGTTACCAAATACAGACAGGTTTACAATTAATTACTAACACCTAACTTGATACTTATGTGTAAAATTTACGAATGTACTTTAAATTTGAGGCATGTATAACTTCTTTACTTAATACCAATGTCACACAATTTAATTATACCTTTACTTAACACATTGCTAAGTGTTATTTCTTGAGTAACTATAGGTGTTTTTAGGTCTCAAAGAAGTTTGTCAGAAGACTTAACTCTTTGGACTTAAACCATTTTTTTGTTTTAGTAATTGCAATAAGCCATCATTTAACTGGAAATATGGCTTATTGCAATGTCTAGTGTAAAGTAAAACAAGGTTTTCTTGTTTTAGTAACTTATTTGCTTTAGACATGGCACCTAATGTTGGACTATTAATGATATGATGGAAAACTTATCTCTTATTAATAAATAACAATGCGTCGTAATTAATACTAGATTCATATGGAATTGAATTCTTTCTAATATTTGACAGATTTGTATTAGATATGTGTTAAGGCGAGTCTTATTTAATCTCTATTATTGCTAGATAGTACAAAATCCTAAATTACATGTCCTCCAATGCATCAATACAAACACAGAGAAAGTATCACAGAGTACGGTACAGGGTATCTGCATTGTTTAATTGGATGATTGTAATTTCCATGTTAGTTTGTTTGCCCAAAACATAACTATAACTCAATGAAAATTGATATTACAGGAGCAAATCAAGAAGGTGAGTAAAAAGAAATGGGAAAATAGAATACAAAGCGTCGAAAAGAAGAAGGAAGACAGACAAAAGAAAAGACAAGAGAATATTTCTAAAAAGAAGAAGGATAAGAAAGCTAAAGTTGTAAAACAATCAGTTAAAAGGGGAAGAGTCGTTATATGATATTTTTTAGGTAATAAATGCTTTGTAGGAATTTTTCAGTTTCTTTTTTAATTTTCCTACATAATATGAATCCATGATACATATTCCTTAAGAAATAAAATAGTAGCAACAGTTTCTTCATTTATTTGTGGTATTGTATTACATTTTTATAGTTTAAAGGCTATAATCATAACGAAAAGGTCTATTTATTAGTTTAGGTAACGGTAGCAACTGTTGGAAAAATAATAAAGTGTTAGAGTAATAATGATGTATACTATTAGATTACAATATTATATATCCATTGTACCCTAAAATTGCTTTAGTTTTGGTGGAAAATAATCAACTTGTTATGCTGAAATCACACTGTTTAACAGTCTATTATACTACAAATGTAATACAGATAAAGCTAGTTATATTCTATGTAATAACTAAATTCATATGAACACATTTTTTCTTATTTACTAGGTGCATAAGTTATTTTAAACACCACACTAAATTCTACACATAAAATTAAAATGTTTTCTGTTACATATATCAATGTATGTAAATCTTACAACAAGATCTCTAAGTATTAATTCCATATTTTGTACTATTGTACTAGATGTCGTATAAACGAGAACTGAATAAAAACATTAAATTCGAACGTTGCTGTTATACACCGCTTAAGAAATTATCAAACACATTTAAACAAAAAAATAATAATTAAATAGATTGACATTTGGTATACAACAGTTACATTTAAATCACAAGGATTTGTTTTTATAATTGTTTTATCCAAATTAATTATGAATACATTGCACTGTAGAATAATGTAGTTGCAATACTTATTGTCTAGGTTGTAATTGACTGTTAATATCCATTCTCATAATGAAGAGTAATGAGAATTGATTTCATGGTAATTATACTTTCAATTATATTGCATTGATCATCATTCATCAAAAAAGTATTACCAGAAGACAAAAGTTAAAGGTGTACTTATTCCATTAATATACAGTAACATACATCTACACTAAATGATTTATAATAAAAAATAAACACAATATGTAAAAAATAAAACAATTGTAAATAGCAACAACTAAATATGTATATAAAGCCTCGAAACAGAAGCCTCTCTTTCGAATAAAGTCCTAATAAAATTAATTAATAGTTTTAAAATGTTTGACAAAATAGAACATGAATATTATTAAATAAATATTTGTAATGATAAGGCTCTTCAATGTTTAACCATTTAAATATACATACAATGTAAAATAATGAATGTATACTAAAATTTGTTATTAATACAGATCTCTTTTGAGGAAAATTTTGTCACAACTTTTGCAACCATTATGAGTTGTTTACAACAAGATTTATGTTTAATTCTTTAACTATTTATGAAACCAATGAGGTTATTTTTCTATAACTTCATAATTATTAAAAGTGTATACCACTTTGTGAATAAATATTTCGAGTCAAATTACTCAACAAAACTTTTTATGATTACAACATTTTTTGCGGCTAAGCCAGTCATTGCACTTTACAAGATTTACCTAAAGCTAAATACATTATCAAGAAACAAATTCCCATTAATATTTATCTTTAAAAATATTCAGATAATATGCCTAATATGCATATCAAATTATATATAAAATGTCTTTGGAGTAAAGTGTACATTGAGCACTGGAAATATAGTATACCCTCCATGTACAACCTCCAATGACAAGCTACATGTGAAACTTAATAACTATCATCTAAAAATTATAAAAAAATATAGCTCTTACAACATTCCAAAATAGAAAAATAAAAAAATGTTAATGTAATACTGCACACTAATAGTATTATTCTAAATCAGTCAAGGCTTTATATATTGTTTATATTCAAATAATAAATAATGTTATGTCATTTTAAAAGTTAAGATATAAATCTGGTCTGATCTATTAGTAAAGCTGTTCCGTGGAAAACTTACAGGTGTACTATATTATGGTACAAAATAAAAGGTGGGTGACCATTCGAGCATATTCAATAACATTTTTGCAATGAAAATATTTATATTTACATTTCTATCACATATGCTCAAACGGTATAAACTTATTCTACCTGTGATTACTTACTAGTTACACCCTAAATTTAAATGGTAATAATAAAGCAAGTTGTGAGGCGGGATATTTGCATCAGTCTTGTGAAATTCTCAATTGTGTAATTTATTACTGTCATTGATTAAACCTTAAATTTGGTTATCTGTTAAAACGAAATTAGAATAATTTGAACTTAAAGTGTAATATATCGGCTAGTTCATTTCTGATTTTAAAGACGACAGAGTAGCATCAATAACTCTTCCGGCGGCATAGCTAGGTATGTTTAGGTAGGCTGGTTTATCATGCTCACACAAGCCTGGCTGGGTGCAACAACTGTTCAGTGGTGGTGTGGCTGCATTTGTTGAACCGCTACTACCAGCTTCCTGTGTTTTACCTAAACATATCATTTTGTGGCTGTTAAATTGCTCTAAAGAGCGTAGCTGTTCTCCACAACTGTCACATTTTAGTTCCCTAGCATGAACTTTCTTATGGCTGTTCAAGGATCTCGAGTTGTCAAATACCTTAGTACACATATCACAAAACTTTAGTACTTTCTCACCCGTGCATACCACCTTGTGATTGTTGAGTCTATCTAATGACATGTAACGTTTATTATTGCACAGATCACACTTGAACTGTTTTTGGGGTACGCGGCCGGTGTGTACTTGCATATGTTTACGTAAGTTACTTTTATCCTTTATATATTTTGAACATACAGTACATTTGTTCACATCTTTTCGAGTGTGGTTCGAGTCTAAATGTCTCCGTAAATGAGATTTTTTGTAAAATGGTTCCAAACAGATTTGGCATCTAAATGGTTTTTGTGCTGGATGCACACCCGTTAGATGTGTATTAAATTCGAGAATCGTAGGATAGCTTTTTCGACAGTGTGGACAATGGAAAAGTTTTCGACAAATAGATATACTCGAATCACAAAAAGGATCGGAACAGTCATCACAAAAGGAATCTAGACCTGCTGGAGGTGGAGGTGTTTGTGTGGTTTGAAATTGATCCAGATCACTTTGTAGAGTGTCGTGATCGGGAGTACCTGCACCGCTGGGTTCTTGTTTTACTCTTGTTTGGTCACTGCCCTCTGAGAAATTATCTTGTGATTGTACACTTCGAGATGTACCAGCTAGCATCCACCAGGGATTATAATGCCAGGTACCAAGACCGCTCTGGATTCCTTGTCCTTTTAAGTCACTTTGTTTTGTTTGAGTTTCAGCATTAGAAAATCCTGATAAACTCGGTAACTCCTGGTGTTTAGGTTTAGATGATTCAAATATACTGTGCGGTGATATTATATTATCAAAATCGCTGGTATCATACTTTCTTTCGTTTTGATCAATCGATTCTTTTTTAGACATATTTTAAGGTTTCTGAAAGGTAATACAGTACTAATTTAGAATAAATTACATCTCGGAACTAAAATAAGTACGGTATTGAGAGGAACCTCTATACATTGTTTTGATAAAGTTAGTCAAAAACATTGGTCACAAGTAAACAAACAACGCAAATGCGCGCACTATCTTGGTTCTATTATCTTCAAATTACGTTCTTTTGTATGTTTAAGTTAAGCTATTCTTGAGTATTTACATGATAATTGCATTATCTTTGGAAAACAAAGTAATGTAATATACATACTTTTATTGAACTTTCCCTTATAAAATTCAATAAATAAAAACCTCAAAGGAGTTCAGCCATTTTGTTTAATTGCGATAAGCCCAGACAATATACATTTTTTTTATACTATAACAGTCTATAAAAGTAAATAAATTTCCAACAATTAGCTTTTTAAACAACAAATCTTTATTTATAATTCCTACAATTAAACAAATATTAAATTAAAAATTATTTAGTATATTTATAAAATATTATTATGATGTATTTTCCGACTTTAATTAATTTTCAATCTGTGTGGACAATTGACAGTAATTTCTAAAATATCAATTCTCAATCATTGTGCTATCTTTATTAATGTAGTTAAAAGCTAAAACGCTAGGTATTCATAAAGTTTTGATTGATTTGAAATGTTTTTTTCCCTGAGTTAAAAACTATTGTAATAATGGAACACTTTGGAACGTCTATTCTGAAAACTATTTGGAGACCGACACTTAATTTTGTCAGGTTAGTGTTATAAAAATAATAACATTGAACATTTTTACTTGCTGTTTTATATCGGAAATATTTTTATTTTCATTGCAGGACCAGATACTTTGCAGATAAAAACAGATTAGTACGAAGACATGGGTACGAAGAGAAAATCTGGAGCGGCGGTTTAATGCCTCGGTCTGAAGGAAAGCCTTTACCAATTCCAGAATATCGGTAAGCATCCCTAAAAACAATTTCTCCAACATTTAATACACTTTAATTTAAGCCATTTAATTTTCAAGGCCTGCCAACCCATGGACAGAACGTAAGGCACTGTTTGGACAAAATGATTATATTGATATTCTTGGAACTGGTGAAATCCATCCTGTGAAGACATTGTACTCTGTGCCATCATGGATAAGAGGTGTCAGTGGTATAGAATATCATGTAAGTTTGTGAACAGTGACGTCGTCATATTCTATTTCGAAGTGTGTATATTTGTACTAGTTATGGTATGCAATAAGTATAGCACTGTCACCATTGAAGTACATATTATTTAAATTATGTTTAATAATATATAACTTTTTTATATTTACCAGATTTTGCTCAGAAAAAGGAAGATGTTTGCAAACACGGGATCACCTCAAATCAGGCCAACAAAGTGGAAAGAGTATGAAAAGAGATTGTCTTTCTTGTACAGAAAACTTAATAGAAAAACGAAAACTGGTTTCTCTTCTACATAGAATATAAAGTTTATTAAAATATAATGTTTAGTTAGTATAAAGGTGTTTTATTCTATGTATATAAGGAATTAGGTATATAACAAAAAATAATTTCATAATGATTTAAAATCAGTTGATTAGGAGATTTAAGTGAATAAGTATATCTTGCATAGGTTCTTAATATATATAATTTTTTTAATAATGTGTCACAATACACATGGCTCATGAAAAAATTGTCTTAAACTGATATCAAAACTTCTAAGCTATTTGGGATTTTGTTCAGTTACGGCATATTTAATTTAAATCAATTATATGGCATATTTAATTTTAGGCCAAACCACCAGAAGGGTTTTCTACCGGGGATTTCTGGTTGTCTAGAACACAACACTTTGTTGTCGGGGAGCTTAAAAGATGCTAGAAAAAGCGGGAGGCAAATAACAGTTTGTTGGATAGACTTAGAGAATGCGTTCGGGTCGATACAA
>DVQP01000014.1:0-51697 GCA_018231745.1 Danaus eresimus
ATATATAAATTATAATTAGTGTCACCAGTGGATCAATTTAGATGCAATATGATGCCAACAATCTTGAAATTTGTACTCTTTTAAATTGAAGATTTATAAAGAGCTTTGTCTTTATCTATACAATTTTCGGGAAGTTTTAAAAGTCGCTATTCGTTCCTCTTGCGAAACCTTTACATAATAGATCTAATAAAAAACATGTTTCGGCCAAACCTATCGAAGCAAAAGAATAAAGAAGTTCCGCTCGAACAAGAATTTAAATAAAAACAAAATAAAAGTCGGACACCTTTCTTTGAAGTCAGTCGAAATGTTACTACCTGTTCGGTTGTCCAAAGAAAACTTTCCAGTGAATTTCCTACTAAAGGCGATATAGAGGTTTATGTACCGCTCTCACAGATTATGTCACAGCATGCGTGAAAATACAAAGTTTTGTTGAAAACGTGTGAAATATAAACAGAGAAAGTTGCGTGCATCTCTTAGTTCTGTCCCAGTCGCGACCCGTGCGAGTCTACTTTCAATTTCCGAACTGCAAATGATTTTTATTCTCGCACTACACCAAGTGAAACTATGTACGCAAAATCCCCCACGGCCATAAATTCACTATGTAACATTATTTACGGGCGAGCTTTCTTTTTAGTTTTCGCTAACGTTATTTGTCATGCATACATCACACAATGTTTTGATACTTCAGACATGTATCAAACGTCTTGTGCAAGTTAAAAAATGTAATATATCAAATCAGATCAATAAGATCAAATTAAAAACACATTTTCATAATCTCGTTCAACGTTTAACATTCCATACTCGTTGAAATCGCCTCATATTAAGGAACTTTAGAATATTTTGTTGCGGCTATTTTAAAAACATATATGTAAACTTGCTATATAATAGCAATTAAAACATGGCGTCGTTAAAAATGTTTAGTCATTAAAAATATATTAAGGCTTATCCGTGTGAAACTTCTAAAGAAGAGCAAAAGACCTATACGATTATTTTTACGATAACTCTTCACTACATATTACCTACCCGTTAGGACATTCGGTGATTGAAATTGTCCCATAACTAATTACTCGATACTGTTTTATTCGTCACCTTTATTCAATATATATTCTCTAGTTTATATTTGAATTTTGCTGTTAATAAAAAATATTCAATTTTTCTTTAAAACAGGTTAACAACAAACAAAATTTACTCCTATTAGTGTTATTTTATATACAAGGTCGCTTTAAATCGTCTTACCTACACATTAGGAAAATTTGAGTCATTAGCCGACATAACTTTAATGGATTAATGTTGTTTACACACCAATCATTAAATCACTCTAACGTAACGGATTTTGCAGATTAACATGTTTCTGTGTACGTAATTACGTCGATGTAAATCGCTAGAAACTATTTATTACATATTAAATGATCCGGTTTTAATTATCAAACACTGGTATAAAATAAAATATGTATATATTTAGATAAATAAATAAAAGGATGAAATAGTTTTACATTATGTAAACCCATAGCTAAAAGCTTCTTTAGGTGTATGTCGTTTTGATCGAATATGGCTCTATTATGTCGGCTCCCACGAGGATGTTATGCTTTTCTAAAAACGTCTGTGTTAAGAATTTCAATGATTTTCGTTCATTGTAAATTCATCAAGTTAGATAAGTGTCGGTATTTTGAAACGTCTAACAATAGTTTTGTAACTTCTTATGAGCCGTATATATTTATAGAATCGGTCTTTCAAAATGTTATACCTTTCTCATCGAAGTTAGTTGCTTTTATGGTGACATGATCAAAATTATTCTGTTAATACGAAGACTACCCAGAATACCCAGAGAATATTAGAAACGAACGAATGAAAAACCGAATGTGTCGCAACATACAAAATATGTTAATACATAGACAGACATAACTCGCAAAAAGAAATAGATAGAGAAATATTTCATGTATTATTAGGTTTTAACAATGAAATAAAACTGTCACTATACCATTCTTACATAAATACCTAAATTTGTTGTATCTCATAGTAAAGTCCGTACAATTTGAATCACAGAAACAGTCAATAAGAACGTAATTATAGTTTTTGTTATAACAACTGTGAACAATGGCTAGGAAGCGATATGATGTTATTTGAAAGGGAAATTCTTATCGTCGTAAAAAATGATTGCATTATTATATTTGTGTTGTGAACCGTGATGGTAACTCAAAACTGTTTTATACGATACATAAGGACGAAGTTTATATCTATGGACTAAAAAACTATTCGAGCGTGCGTAAATTGTTTTAGTTTAATTTAAAACGTTACTTCGGAATATTTTTAAAACTGACTAAACAATAAATGTTTACAACTAATTTTATTGTAATATTTTCTATATTTTTGATACTTGTTTCCGCTGAGTGCAATAGTTAAAGGGACGGATTGCCTTTATTGACCACTATTTCATATAAAATTTTATAAATAATTTCAGGTTTCTTATTCGTTGGTATGAAGTCGGCAACATGAAGATTGGTTAATACTATCGAATTCATGAGAAAAACAAAACTCAAATCGTAATTTGTACACTTAGTACTCTTAAAATATGCCAGTTGTGGCATAAATAAGTCTTATCATTATTGTGATAAAACTCGAATGTTGAGAACCTAAATATGTGTTTATTTGTAATCGTGTCTAGTAGAAAACGAAATAATATGCTTCCTTTTCTTAATTACTTGTAAATAAATATAAAAATAGTCCAAAAAGTCACCTTTATGTACAAGTCTGTTGACTACAGTTCCTATAAAACGTCAGTTTGTCCGTATACATTATTAACATTGTTAATAAAGTGAAAATCCATTTGTCAGTCCGCGTGTACACCGCACTTGAACTTTCACTAATTCCATTCGAGATAATTTCACCGACCTTGTATATGTTTATTTCACACGTTCCGTGCTTTCAATTAAAATAAATCATGTATAAAATACATTTGATATTTGACTTTTACATATATTAACATATTTATTATTTATATATACAAATTTTAAGCTAGATATATGATTTGTATATTACACAAATACCGCTTGCACATTCGACCGTTAAAATTTAATGAGCAACCTATTTTTGCGTATATCGAAAACATTTTGAGGCATTCAAACAAAACTGATGCAAATTATTTGTCACAGTCCAAGCTGCGTAAGAATTAAGACATGTTTCTGTGATCAAAGTACTTTCAAATCCACTTTTACGGCACATAGCGATGTTAATCACATTTGAACGTGTAAAAAGCTAACGTGACTATCTCGAAAACAAAGAACGTTACACTAACTGTGTATATTTAAAACAAGTCTGGTAAAGTTTTACAAACTCCTGCGGCGATCCAACTTCTTTCAATGCATGACCGATATTATTTGAAGTCTAAAATGAGTATTAAAAAAAAAACGCAATATTTTCAAGATTTTACTGTAAACTAATTTGTTGCGACTAAAATTTAAGATGACCAACTTAAAACAATCCCAACAGATTAGGAGTCATTTGAGTACCTAATACTTACTACTATATCTTATCAGTAAATTAACCTTAACATTCAGATTATCAGCTCGTACTGTTTACAGCTTTTGTGTAAACAGGATTAATGTACATGACATAGATAGAGTAATAGCCGAATAAAAAGTATATAGTCTAGTTTCAAAGCAATCTCATTTAACCAAAGGTAGTATACGCAAACTCTCTTTTAAGACGATTTCATGATTATATTAAATAAGTTTTCCTTTTTGATTCTAAACTATGTGATTTGTAACTTAATAGAAACAAAGACGTGTATATTTTATTTAAACATGAATCAATTGTAAACACTTCGCAAACAGTGATTTGAAATTTCATTGTGTAAATTTCCATGGTAGGCGTTTTTTTTTTGAACATACCTAGAGATAGATTTAATGCAAATGTTAAATATTACCTTAGCCTTAGAATCCAATCTTGAAGGTTTCTTATCTGTATAACTAACTATAAACTATTCTCATACAGGAAGAGATTATGCCACACGCTAATACACAGTACAGTTATCTGGAAAAGTGATTTTATTTGTCAATTTAATGTAATAATGAGAAGATATCACGTCTAAATCATCAACAAATTCCTCGATACACTTTGAGACAGTTATATCAAGATAGACAGTAGAAGATTATTGTTTAGAATACATAATAAAAGAAATATAATTATCTTTTGGTAATAATACACATTTATTCATGTTCAAAATTGTCGTAGTAATTAAAATGTTTTACAATGTAAACGATACATTATTTTTATTGATGTGCTCATATGTACTTTTTAAATAATGACGGTGAATCAGGTACGCTAATAGCACAGGTTCGAGTCTCGATCGCGTGCCTCTTGTTGGAACTCTTTTTCACTTTTTATTAATTTAGTCCGTTTTTATGTTGCTTAGTTGTAACGAATCGTCTTGGAATTTTAATGCGAGGGATTTGGATGAAAGCGGCGTGTGGTACTAATAGTTCCTTTTTTTTCTTTTATATTAAAACTACATTTTTTGCCGTTACACCGCTCGCTCCGTATGTTTGCATTCATTTTATTAAAATCGGCGTTTCCTTTGTAATTTTTACATTAATATGAACAATCTGCAGCTCTCGAAGACGTATTCAAAGTATTTAATTAATAATATTTGTAAGTATTAGAATATAAAATTAAAGCTTCATAGTTCTGCAAATATATTTTATTTAAAATAATATAATTGATCATTAATGAGCAATGAAGCCATCATAAATAAGTATGGCAAATAGCCACAAAATTAATTCGTCGGACCGGAAAATTCAATTAATCAAGGCAGAGTTATCGTAAAATTGAATTATTATAACAGTGGTTTGACGGACTACCTTAACTTGTTTCAATTATTGAAAGAAGGAATGTCTATAAGGTATATATTCCATGAAAATAACATATGCCTTAATAACAATTTTATTTATAAGTGTATATATTGTAAATGTCTACTTGTTTGTTTCAGCTAATTTAATGTAGATGTCGAACGAATTTATTGTTATTTTATAAATAGCTACGTAGTCGACAGATGCAATTTAACATATGAAAAAGCCCCGTCAGGCTATCGTAATAATGTGATTCGATAATGAGTTTGCTTCTGTGTTTATCACAGTAACGGAGAGCGCAAACAAGAAAAAGCATTAAAATAAATAAATTTACTTCACTTATTCCATTCATTTGAAAGTAAAGAATGTGATGTTTGAAATACAGAATGTGGCATCTAGGCCTTTGTCACGACAAAAACGACCTTGTACTGTCACAATCACTCGTCTAGTAACTAATCAATAAATATTGTAACAAAGAAGGTCTGTACTGCGGCAGCTAACTTTTCCTTGATAGCTGCAAAGTTTTTTTACGTTATTTAAACATTAAAGTAAGGTTGGCATAGGATTTTCACTATTATGATTTTACTTTTTGGAACGAGACTTGCGTTAAGAATGTTATTCTAAACTGAAATATTTGTCATGAGAAGAATATGAGAAGAATTACGTTATACGACTTGTCGAATTATACCTTGGTTGTATAATAAGCTTTTAAACGGAGAAATTTCATTTTATACAATTTATATCTGAATTATTAGCCTCGGCGAAAGTCTAACAAGGTAGTCTCTAGTGCTGATTACCATCTAGATTCTTGACAAGCTGGCCTGGACAATGATGCTCAATGCAATCGAAGTACAGGTTCTTATTAATGAAAATTACATGTAATTTACACCAGTAATTTTAACAGATACACTCCCGCTGACTGTAGATTAATTATCTTGCAAATACCACAGTTAATGTCATGCGAGGTTCTCATAAACATTTCCTGTTACACAGCAACTGTTAAAAAAATTAAATAACTCCATTTATTACGATTTATAATTAAATACAAACAAGTGTTCTGCTAGTCAGATGGGACGCAAGGTACTTTCACATATATGTATATAAACTGTTTGTATGTAGGCATTGCAAGAAATGTTGGAGGCCGGTTAAGAATTCTTGAGTCACCAAAAATATTACAACGTCAAATCACGTAGTTAAATCGCATACACTTTCTGACAGACAGTTACAAAGTTACGTTACATTACTGAATAACATATCGCATTAACTTTCACTGCTGTTTTCCCAACAAAACTGTACATACATTAATGGGTAGTAAAATTTTATTACGTTAACTCGATTTTAGAGGATAAATTTTTGTTAGAAATATCTTATGTTAGATCGTCTCTAATAGAATTCTCAGTAAATATTGTTTGATTTTTATATTCAGGTGCTGGTGAAAACAGTGACCTGTTGAACCGAATGTGTTTTAAACGTCGCATAAGCATTCTTATTGATTTAGAGCTGACACTTAAAATTTGAGAACAAAGCATTGCAACTGGAATGATAACATAAAAACAAAACGCAATTGTTTTGATTAAGACATTAATAACTTTTAATAACATTTTTATGATCAATAGCAATCCTAAGATGATTATCATAACAAATATATCCAAGCATTAAACAAAATCAAAAATGGTAAATGGTAAATAACTCTCTGGAAGTAAAAATATTATAATTAGACAAAATGTAAAAACAAAGTCAGGTTTAAAAAAAAATGGGACATATTATTGTATAGTTTAAATGAAATCCTGTATAATATTAGAGAAAAAATATAATTATTATTAATGTATATGTTTTGTTTTACTTTTGATGATATTCAGTTCAGTGATAATAATTGCAGTACCCTCGGACGTTTGTAAAGATAAGTCTGGCCTGTCTCAGACCAAATCTGAATAAACTAAGCTTTTCGATATTAACTTATACTCGAGCGGATATTCTTCTAAGTTTTCAGCGAACAGTTTAAATAAGGGCTTGAATTGGTATTTCGTTTCTTTTATTATTAAATCAAGTCGCACAAGTCGGAGTCGATACGCTAGTTAATATTGTACATTGTTAGACTGGCCGCCCTCCAATCAAGGTGAGTGAGTGCCCGGTCGGCTTGCGTATGTCATCAACTATTTTAGATTTCATGCATTTTGATGAACCTCAACAACTCAGCACCTTTGCTACCGCCACGATGTTATTAATTCAAATTCTATGGAAGCATATAACAAGCAATTTAATTATATTAATTATCAAGTCATTTATATATTGATAAGTTTTTTTTTTGTTATAAATCACTCACATTTACGTGTATATTAACTATAAATGGCATGTTATCGTCATTAATTGAAATACGGAAAGTGAAAAATGACATACCGTATACGTCAATTGAATGATAGGTACGGAAGATATCATACAAATGAATGTCATGTTAAGGAAATCGTTGTCTGTAATGGTTTTTACATCTCAAAGACATAGGCGGCTGTAATCAATATAGAATAAAAACATAACACTTTTGTTGAAAAGAATTACGTGTGAATCTATACGAACAAACGTCTTTTATGTTAAAATAGATGCAGTAAAAAAGCATTCGGTTCGAGTCCTTCATGAAATTGATTTGTTAATGAAAGAAACAGCAGATAAACAAGATTTCGCTGTCGCGTTCCGCAACACTGACTCGCTTTTAATCTTTTACATTCGTTTATAAATTTTAAAATTTGCAGTCAAAGAATTTTTCTCACTATGATCGTTTTATACGTACGCACGCACACACACACGCACACATATATATACGAGTACAGCGTAGAAAATAAAACTTGTGTACATACAACTTAAAAGAAATCATATTAAGGCGACGTTTTAAAAAAATTATATCAGTAAGAAGAAAAATATTTTTTTGTATATTTAAAGCCATAAAAAAATTACTGTATTGTAAAAAGAAATCCGTACATTGGTCTGTTTTACCCACAATTTTCAATGTCGCTTCGTGCACAGAAATAAAAATGCATGGGTTATACATTGCATAATACTAAAGCAGCATTAGTGAATGTGCTAAGTAAAAACAATTTGAATACGACCGCTAATATCTAACAGAAGTTACGTAACAGTTTTGACCGGCTCTTGTTACTTTCCGGACGTTATGCATCATACATTTTAGCATTTATTTTTATATACTAACAGCAAAAGTGCTGAGCGACATGCAAATATTCTACGCAATACTTATCTCAACAGCCTTTAATATTTATGTGTCATCGTTTTTATATGATAATATGTATTAATACAAATAACTGTCCGATCGTTTCCAATTGTTTTACTTTAATAGGTATTATAATTAGTATTTTTTTTTATAATTCGCAGATAGCGGCGGAGAGCAGATAATATCACAGCAACAGGTAATTTTAATAGAGAATAGAATTTTAAGTTATTTTCTACAAGATTTTAACATAACCGTCAATAATAAATCTAATTCCTAATTTTGTTACTGAATCCCTAAGAAATACTTTGTCTTTTCTCATGATGGGGTTTGCGAATGGAAAACTTTGTAGATTGCATGCAAATGCATGACAGAACGAGGTAGGTATTTGTGCCAAGACAAGGACGAAAGTTTTTGTTTGCGATGGAATGGACTCGAGCAGTGATCTATAAATAAACAATGACTACCTATAGTTTTACTTGTTTACAAACATTTTAATATAACTTCAAACCATGATAAGTATTTAATAAAAACAACTCGGACAAGAGATTTTCTGATATAGATTTTTTAGATTTTTAGGACAATAAATGTTTAAAAATTTAAGACGTAAATTTTCAAATTAATTAAAACTTTTCTTTTTATAAATAATCGTGAATTATAAGAGCTCATTAAATTCTCAATAATTAAGTTTTCTTTCATATTTATGTTATTAATTTTTTTATAGACGTTTATTACAATGCCGGTGTTAGATAAAATGCTTGCTGACGATGAAATGGTTTTCTTTGTTTTGTTTTTTTGCGATACTAATAATGAATATATGTATAACCAAATTTATAATAAAAATACAGGTATTGAGATTTAGCACTAGGATAGAAATAAGTAGATATCTACTACTATTTTAAAAAACTATCATTAAAATTTTATTTCACTTCGTGTTTAAAGTAATGTTGCAGTATTTATTCAATTGTTTATTTGGTTATTTTTGTATAAGAGAAAAAAGCAGTACGTGTAAATCTAAAATAACAATTCGACCCACTTTTAAATCCAATACAAACACGAAATTCCAGAGATATCGCTATTGACATCTCATTTCACAACAAGATAAAAAAATTTGGTGAGAGATTAAATATTTGAAACGTTTGACAACTTCGTTATAGAAAATTCAGGTTAAATATAGAAAATCTTTACGAATTATATAAAATATATTATGATCGATTTGTGAAAAAAAAAAAATTATTCTAATTAAGATACTAGCGCACTGAAGAATCGCACAAAAAAAATCTCATTAAAAACTTAGCGTTCTGTTCAAATAAGAAGAGTGAGAATTTAAATTATTTTCTCTTTCTCATATACTTGTTTATAAACTAAAATAATTATAGTCTATTATACAATAAGAAGCAATCAAAAAGCAAAACTATTAATACTAGAAGCAAACGGGAGTCACTTGCTCGGTCGTTGACAGTCATCCTGTTTCCTTTCCTGTTTACAACCTTCGCCTAACATCAACTCTTAAACAACATGACAAACGAATGAAAATTAACTAAACAATCCTATAATATTTATTGATAAATCTTTAAAATAGACTTTTATAATCCTACAGATAATTAACAAACAAAAGTAGAGTCAAAGGCAAAAAAAACTATTATTTAGCCGCCCTTGACATAAAAAAAATATTTTAGAAAATTGAAATTCAATATACATTCCGATTTCACTTTCAACATAACAAAAAATATATATATTAATGACAATTGGTCATTCGTCCGTCCATCAGTTGTCACCAGGGACGGGTTGTGTTGCATAAACACTTTCTCTTCCATAATAAAAATATACTCGTAGTCCCAATTGTAATCAAAGATGGCAATAAAACAACCTGCCGCCATTTTGTGTGATCACTTTCAAAACCATTATAGGAATTCGTTCTTTTTGATATTTCATTAGAATCAAACTAATTACAGTCGTTTTTATACAAAAAAATAATAATCAAAGTCTGTTGATATTTGAAAATAAAAAGAAAAGCGTTTTTATAAAGTAAAACAGAAAAGAAGAGAACTGTTATGGAGGTTTTTTAACTTAAACATTTAACTAAACAAAATATTATGATATATTCTACAGAATACATAGAATTAAAAATAATAAATAACATACGTAAAAATAAAAAAAATCAAGTAGAATTCATAACAGGCAACTTTAAAACGCATGATTACTTTTAGCTATAACTATAAGCTTAGTCCAAGTTAGCATCAACACTACATACGAAAGGTTTTTAAGTAATTTATTTAAGTTACTTCTATATTGTGCGAAGATTTATAAACGAGAACTCTAGTACTGGAAATGCAACGTATAAAAAGTATTTAACTGTGTTTTTATATTGAAACTCACTAATGGTCTTCGTATAAGTATTATACGAATAGGATTTCACGTAAATTGCAAGCACATTTCTTGCTAACGATGTGGTAAGAATGCAAAATTCACGGTTGATTGACAAAATATATTGTAATTTAGACTGATAATTTTGACGGACAAGTAGAAGACGAAGACTGAATTGGAATTTTATTTACTGCATATGTAATAAAATGTTTTTTTTTTATGTCAGTTATTATATCTTAGACCTGAAAAAAAACAACATTTAGTAAGGCAAGATAAGTTTGAAATAATTAGTTGACATGAATAAATAAATAAGAGAATAAATGTGATATATGGACAATTTGAAAACTTTTTAAATTTTTAACTACATACTAAACTCCTGGCTTGTTTTTTCCCCGAGTTATTTATCAAGAAATATTTAAGTAACATAACAGAACAGATGCGATTTTGTAATAAATTATATATCCGATAATGACGGCTATCAACGTCATAAAAAAATATTCACGCGTGAGCCGAGAACCAAACCTTGGTCCCATTGTGAGTACGATACGCTTTTAATGTATAGCATTGCACATGTACAGTCAGAGTATACACACATTTATTTTTATGCACAATCGTCCTGAATTATAATAATTAAACGAGTTACATCACGTACAACTTGAACAGTTCTACAAGTTTGTTATATAAATTAAAATTATACAAAAATAATTTAAAAAAACCTGTTTCTTATTTTGTATATTTTTTCTGCTGTCGTTACTAATTACAACTCCACGGCGAATTGCACAAGTCCGTTCTCTAATAACGTGGGTCGCAGTCATAAAAATATCTCTATTGCATCAAACTTTATTGTGTATATAATGAACATTTTGAAATTACAATTCAGATGCACAGCCAAATTTATTAACAATGCATTTAAAACGTAACGAAGTACATATATTTTATTTATTCCTAAATCCTAACCTTTCCAAATACTTTCTTTTAAGATATGACACGTTTAAAAGAGACCTTCTAATGTGATTTGAAAGCGGCTAACTGATTAACGTAAATATAAACTAATTTATATAAACCTTGCTAAATTCTGTGTTATAAGAATAGAAGTAAAATTGGTCCTAATATTTCCATAACAAAAGAGGTGTGCTTTTTCATCATAACATCCCAAAATCTTCGGTCGTTGAACCAGACGATAAGCGATGATAAGGTACACTTTACCTGATAATATAAAGCGAAACATATTGTATTATTCTTAATAAGTTACGATTAAAAATGGAGTTAGGGTTGGTTTTAAATAACTGTTCATTTGGAATGTGGAGAACTGTATGTTTTGACATTAATAAATCAATCGAGAACCATCTGTTTAAATAATAAAAAATAATTTTATTTAGATACTATTGCTATTTTACCAGTAACAATTTCCGAACACACACTTTTTTATGTAATTATTATCTGCCAGTTTGTTTCAAACCTCCTTGGTAATAAACTAATGAGAAAAAAACATATAAACATAACCATTAGCATATGTAACCTTTTTCTTAGCGATAGGATGAAAGCAATGTGATCGGTGATCGGATACTTCCGCGGGAAGTTACGTCAGTAATGTATAATGTAATCATTACCTAATGTGTACTGGTATTAAGTTATTCTGCCATTTGTAAAGTTTATTTCATTTAAATAAGCAAAATTAAAAAAACTAAACTAAATCAGATGTTCTATTGAATAAAAATATATTTATTAAAATCGATTATTGCAACTGATCATTCAAACCATTTCCAACGATTGAAGTCAACCGTGTAAAACAAAAATTAGTTCCGATAACAAGCTGCATCATTAGAATATAAATATATAATCCGCAAAGAATTACTAGCCAAGGTAATTAATGTTAAATGTAATCATTCACTGTCAACCATTTCCATTTGTAGCTATTTGCATGACCGAAAGAAAAAATGTCATAGATAGATAGCAACTATAACTGATATAGTTTTAAAAGTTTTAAGGAGACCCAGCAAGAGATTATTAGAACCGTAACTTGACTGCCTTCAGACAGTTCAAACGCGAAAATCAATCGATTGTAATAAAGTTTCAATATTGAATGTGAGATGTATTTATGAGCGCATTATTGATAATCAATTGTCGTGATAAAATTTTAATTCTATCCACATCGTTACATCCGACTTTCTTAATCTGTTGGAAAATGTGTTCAATCGATACAATCATGGAGTATCGACCGTCAATATGCCACTGTTCCAGGTGTTTATTTGAGATTTAGCAATTAAGAAAGAGTTTTATTTAAAATAATATATTGTCAATGTTTTACGACATTCATGGATGATGCGTTGCTCGTTAGAAACAAGCAAATAATTTATATTTAAAATATTTAATCACTATTACGACTTTTTATTTTTAATTTAATATGTAACGGAAATAAACGCGCTCTGGGAAAAACATAAGTTCAATCTAGTGTTCTTCGGGACAATGAAATTGTTTGCCTGCACTTGTGACACCGTGGCTTCTTTAATACCTCTCACAGCAAAAGAAACCTTAATACCTTTTAATTAGATTCAATATTTTTAAGCTAGAACAGCGCGTGACTTGTTGGAACAATACGCTATTATTCTAGTACATCGGATTGCGGACGGAAGGCGAACCCAGTACACCAACACACTGACAATACTACACGTAATTGTTTTTGCCCTGATTAAACCCAAAAACAAACAAGTTATATATTTATACCTTTTTCATGTAAAAATATAATATTAAAATACGGAAAATATCTTTAATGTTACACAAAAATGTTGTCTAGAAGTTTCCACGGACACATTTGACGAAACCTGGGACTGAGTCATACGTATTAACCATAATTTATTCTTTATTTAGAGGCCAAAATAACATGGCGATTTCGACATAACCTTAAGAAAATGGCAAAAATTTTAAATATGCTCTAATAAACAATTATCTGTATGTGGGTTGCAATTAACTAAGGTTAGGTTGCGTGGTTATGTAACCGTTAGCGACTGTAACGGTAGAATTGTAACGGTGATGTGCGACGCTTCGTCATTAGTACATAGTGCTTTTGAAAATTGCACGAATTATGCGGGTTAGTGATTGGTTGTTTTATATAGCTTAGCTTTTTTTTCATATAGCGCTCTTTTCTCGGACACTAGCTGCCTTTCATGGCGATCTAATAAATAACTTACAATATTTTATTTTGGTGGTGTGTCTCGTATAAAAACGGAACACCAAAAAACAGGAACGGCTTCGCACGTCTGCAGTACAACGACCGTTACAAGTAGTCGGTGGCCGTTGTAAAATTGATGAAATACAAGAAAAGCAATATAATTTTTTTAAACAATTATTATCAATTGTAATATTGAAGGCTTTAGCAGCACGCCTTGAATCTAGTGAAACGTTGACCACAAGCATTCTTATTAATTTGATTACAAAGGACATTGACCGTTTTCCAAATTGTACTCGCCGAGGTTAAATTCCGATACTGTTATAAGTGTTTTGGTTACTCATTGCGTCACCCGCCATCTTAATGCTAACAGCCGTGACGGGTTACGCCCGCACATTAACAAATCAACTGAACACCTGCCTCATTTGTCTGTTAATTATGTTAACATTATTGTAATTCCATTTATATATAATCAATGACATTAATACAATTTGTATGAAAAAAATAATTAGAAAATACGATTTACGTTGAGGCTGCATATATTTCATGATAAAAACATTGTATTCTTTTAAAATGACAATAGATTTTAACTATAGAGTGTAATTGAGATTCATTATAAATAAATCTATTTGATCATACACTCACTGATGTATCATTGCCATATAAAAAAAACATTTAATATAACAATGGGCAACATTTTTTGTCTTTCAAACTTAATAAGTTCAAGTGTTAGTATGAGAATTGCACTTTTATTTCATGCTCATCGATGTCAATGTAAAAATTTATTGTCAATTGTTAGCCTTTTTTTGGATACAAAATATACAATAGTGCATTGTGTATGGATGTCTATAATTTGCGGTCAAATTATGATCAAGAACGACGTGATCATAAACGGAAAATTCACAACTAGAAACTTTATAGTTTTATTTTATTTTCATCACACGTAAACCAAGAAGGTTTAAATACATAATTAAAAAAAAGTTTTTTCGCCATATAAAAAAGCTAAACGTCGTATTAGATTACATTAGATACATTTCTATCATTTGAATTTAGAAGCCTTTTCACAAAACTTTAACGGAACAAAATTCTTTTTATGATCTACAAGTACAGCTAACGGTGTTAGCCGGCGGTGATAATTTTAACACATGAACGTATCACTTACTCTTTTTACATTAAGTAATGTTAAAATTATTTCTTGATTGATCATTGCCTATACATTTTATAAAATATATTGAATGCAGGTGTTTTAATTAAATATAAATAAACACACATTCTAATTAGGTCTTTAACGTATATCTTCTTGATGCTGCTGCCTTTTTATTATTTATATAAAGCTAACATAAATCCAATCCTGTTTCTCTTACATAAGATTAATTAAATATTTATATAATTTGAAGTAGGACTTCATGATAGTTGATTCTGTCTGATATTTTTTTTTTTTTATTTCAAAGAACGTAATTGATAATCTAAGAGTCTTATATCTTTTTTGAACTGAGATTGAATCTCTTATATGTCTCATTTTTCTATTACATTGCTGAATTCAGAGAGTTATAGAACCGAAAAATTTTATTGGACTCTTGCATCGACTTTATAATTTTCACGATACAAATATTATATATACATATATGTATATATATAATTAGACTCAACTAAAAACTTGCTTTAAATAAGTAAATTTCTCAGTTTGATTCTAGAGTTATGAAAACGAGTCAAGGTTTCAAAGTCGTGTGTAGCAACGAATGCGTGAGAAAATTTACAAAACACAAACGTACATTAATAGTTATAAATGAAATGAGAAAACGCTCTCGTTTATTTGAACACACACAGACACACCCACCCACACACACATACAAATATATTATTAATTATATGTAATTCAACTACGTGACAAACACACTGTTATAGTAACAAAAAATATATATTAAAAATTTGTTATTTATGTGCTTTTATATGTTATTCGGTTAATACATTCACATAGATTTAAATGTATTATTTAGTAAAGTAGATTTTTTTTTTGAATCCTTTAATTCCCTATCGATAATTGTATTCATATAATATATATTTCTTACATTACATCAATTTATGTGTCTAATAAATTCGTCTACAGTTATACTATTTTGATAGCTCAAATAAACGCGCTCATTGCTGGGACTGAAGTAAAATTATAATCTTTATGTGTATCTTTGAATAATATCTTGATTTTTTATCTTTATCATTAAAAAACAACAAAAATTATGAAACTTTATGTGTATATACAAAGTGACCACCAGAGGACAAAGGCTCTTTTTGCGCAACGATTACGTTGTGAGCAATTTTATTATAGACAATTTGTTACTCCAACTGCGATTTTCTGTGGTGCAATAAACATCTGGAAATGTTTTGCGAAGAGTTTATATGTAGCTTGAATATAAATTAGACATTTAAAAAAATAGCGTTAGATTAATGAGGCAAAAGAGTATAAGATTCTAACTAAAAAATCCTGTTTCAGATAGTCAACAATGACATAATACTGACAACAAAATGGCGTTACGTTTAAAAAAGGACATAAAGAAGGCTTCCTACTACGTGTGGTTCCTCGGAGCTCAAGAGTCACGCGGGTTGAGGGGTCAGGAGTTCGCAGTTCCAGCGATACGGCTGTTGGAAGAAAGAGCCAGGGACTTGGAGCCATTCAAAGTTACACTACAGGTGAAAATATCAAGAATTACTCTAATAAAACGCTGAAATTTCTTACGACTTCTGTGAACTTAATAAACCCCTACGTGCTTTTAGTTTAAAGGCTGCCGTTTCTGGGCTGCGCGTAGAATCCAAAAAAGAAAAATGTTATCCACTGAATAATGTTATACTAATGTTGTTTTATTATTGTAGGTCTCCCACAAAGGGCTTAAAATCATTCAGAATGTGACGGCGAAGGGCAAGCAGCAGACTATCAAGCACTTCATACCACACGGAAGCATCACCAGCGCCGTGGTTCAGGGAGACGTGGTCGCCTGCGTCCTGCTGCTGTACAACCCCATCACCGGCTGTCCAGTTCATGTCCATGCTTACAGGTACATTGTTTAATCTACACATTATGTACACAACAAAATAACACTGTTTAAATAGTTACAGAGTTGACATGGTTTTACGATTTTTTTTTTGTGGTAATACAACTAATATATCTTTCATAAATTGTGAAGCTCGGGTTAAATGTTTCGGTTATTGTACGAACACGTTTTAAATCTATGGTTCTATTAACTGATATGTTTTTGAGAAGTCACGTTGTTTTTATAAAAAAAAAAACGATACTAATTACCGGGTTTAAGCTAAAAATTTCCTAAAATATCAACATAAAAAATACTGAATTTCAGTTAATAAAAAAGACGCTAACAAATTTTCTGTGAATAAATAATTAGGTATATATCGCATAAATATTTAACTGGAGCATGTTATAAAACGTGTTTTTGTTTGTTTATTATTAAAAAAAACTCAAAATGTTTATTTTTATACAACAAACTCAATCATTACAACATTAGAAAAGCGGTCGTGCTGAGACGTCGTGATTGTCACATTTCTATGAAACGACATCAAAGGAACAGAGTTTTGTTATAAGATTGCATTCACATTATATCACATTAACTGTAGTGAACTCAGAATAATATACAGTGGGTCCATTTAATTATGTCAACAATATATCTAAAAAACACGCTTACTACAGCCTCCTAATTATCTGATATAACTCTTCTATCTATTTGAACATTAATAAAACCTTAACATTTTAAACATGATTAATTCAAAAACAATTATATAATTAAATTACATAATAATACATAAGGTCACTGAATACACGAATGTCAAATGTCAAACTTTTCTGACACTTGTCTAAGTAAATGAAGCTGTCATTATGACATACTTTTTAATTATATTGATTTGCTTTTCAAGGGAGTGTATTAACACATATTATTATGTTTTCATCATTTTCATTATATTTTATATATTTATTATATTACATAGTAAAAGTTTATGACTGTTGGGTAAATCTTTGTGTTTACTAAAGTATCTCGTATTTTGGACTATTAAGACCTGTTATTATCTATTTTTTATAAACTATTTCAATTACAACAAAAACCTGAATTTAATCAAATAAATCACTAATACGTTTCTGCTCGACTTAATTTCATAGTATACATACATTTTTCTTTTTTGAATGGTTTGTGTTTATATTGTCTTTATATATATATAATACTTAGCAATACTACGAGTACAACCTAACAGAACATAAACGAAGCACTGACATTTTAAAGTTTCAATACAAATGTTGAAATTGAATAACTTCGTTGCACATCAGGCAGGATCTAAAATCGTACGTACGGGTTATAAATATAATGCCACATAGTAAACTCATTACAAAATTGTAAAATAAAAAATTTCACAATAATATATATTTATAAGCTATGGACCAATATAAGCTAATGATATATTCAAAGCCGCATTCCGCGCTCCGAATCGTGAATTGAAATAACATATTAGGAAAATATTTTATTTAAATATTTATGATTATCATAACCATAAATTATTTATATTTAACATTTTCTTCACACCCCTTTGTATGTATCAAGAATGTTAAAATTAAGTGTGGTTTTATACTACGTTATAAAAAACAAGGAAATACGTTTAAAGTTTTGCACATTTAGTGTTTATTCGAATTATCAAAACTGTACAGTAACAATCATGATTTCGTTGTAATTGCCTGGTATTCTCCATGAAAACGAAGATTTGCATTTATTTATAAAGGTTATGCTGTGAGAGGCAAACGTTTTGTTAACGAAATGGCAGACACATACGTAAGTCTAAATTATGTTGCAAAATATTTGCTAATTAATATACAGGAACAAGATTTTATTTTATTGTAGTTATTTATATAAATTACTATTTGACACCAATATACATATGCTTTCTAAACTGTTACGGACAAAATGGAAGAGAAAAGCTAGTTGTTAATAGCTTAACAAATCCTTAATAAGCGTTTACACGCAAAGTGGATAAGAGAAAGCATCATTAATATAAAGACCTTTGCCTTAGCCTTAGGGCATCTCATATGAACTCAAAAGTCTAATGGAACGGCCGACAAAAAATATATAATTAATCACGATAGTGAAACCTTCGTTTTGTAAAAAATGTGACTGTTAGTCGCTTTATAAGTGTTTTATGAGGTTTATTCTTATAGTAAAAGTCATTTAGTTTTGCGTTGAGGAAATGTTATTTGCGTTAGTCCTCTGTATGTTTTGAGCATGTAGGATATTTACAAATAATTTGACATCGGTATGTCTTCAACACTAGAGGATATACGTTTTAAAGAGAAAGTAAGATAGTCATTGAAGCGTTTAGTTAACAATTCTATTGTTATTCTAAGACAAATTAGTCATGTCTGGTATTTCCTCTTCGCCAATCCTTCCCATGCAAGTGTTCTTACTGCAATTAACGAATGTAGGTAATGCGTTGTAACGGTTGTTCAAAGGTCTTTGATATTAAAGCAACTATTCATATGATAAAATACGATTGTCTGTATATTTACGATTAATGAATGTATTAACACTTTTATGTTCTTTTATTTTAATTATTTGCATATCGAGTTAAGGGTGGCAATTGTGTGTTATTTAATAGAATTGAATATATTGTGGCAACCCTAGTGACATATCACGGCTAACATCCTCTGCATCAAACCGACTTGCCAAGTATTTGTGACAAGGCCTATCTTTGCGTATGACCTTTTGCCTCTAACCTGTTCGATAACCGTATTGCCTTTATATAGCTATTTTCATGAACATTTTCGGTTCTTACTATAGTTTATTATAGCCAAACTCTTAAAACCAATATCTTGATGCCCTTGAACGTATCTGCAACCCGGAAATTGGTGTCTTTAGTTTTAACATTAGCGTTTCAAATGTATGAAACGTGATAATAGTTTTAGCATTATATTCAACGCCATTGTAAAATTCCGGCAAAATTAAATTGGCATTGTAAAGCAAAAATAACTCGTCTTTTCAAGAACAGAAGATAAAAAACTTATTTATTTTATTGATATTAAATTAATATAATAAATTATAAACTATGTCCAAGGATTATATTTCAATCAAATCTATCCCACTTTTTACACACAATGAGGATTGTTCGTCCTTGTATCAAGTGTATTTTAGATTTAAATCGAATCATCCATCTCTATCGCTCACCTCATCAAGGACACTCCATCCTTGTCATGGACTTTATTAATCTGGACTTAGTTAATTACCATTAAGACATTACAGCGTTGTGAATAGATTATCTTGTTTATTTATGTACAAAGATCCTCAATCTTAACCGCTTTCCTGTTACGAGAAACGTTATTTATACTTTCTAATTATAATAAACGAAAACAAGTTTCCAATAAACATGCATTAGATATGACTTTAGCATGTATCAATTATTTATAAGATATCCTTTAGAACAAGGGTTTATTGAGATTTTATTAATTATTCTAATGAAATTAAAAATTCGAAACGATTGCAAGGCGCAGTTGATGTATGCTCATACGTGTTTTGAAATGATGACTCAAAATTTAGGGAAAACGGTTGCTTATGTAAGCAAGATGTTCTTTAGAATGCCGAGTTGCCAACGTTTTACTCTAAGATGACTTCAGTATTATATCTTTTATAAAGTATTAATTTTTTTCCATGTCCCCGAAATGTTAGACATGTATTTAGATTTATAAAAGTAAACCTCTACGTTAGTCGATTCGTATGTTGGTCACTAATATTTGTGTTATAGGAACCGGTATGCCACAACCGTAAAAATTCCGCGACACTTTCACCGGAGTCGTTTTATATTTCCGTAAAAAAAAAATATCCATAAAAACTATTAGCAAGAAGTTGTGATAAAAAAAAAAAACATCTTAAATTCTAATAATCGCGAAGCACAAAACATCGGTCATGGTCATTTTTATGATATCGAAAGCAAGTACATTCCCTTTTTTTTCTAAGCGTCACAAATTTTAGATGAATATTAGCATTTCTTCACCAAAGATTATCTTTGAGACGTTCACATAGTTCCTGTGTTTTCTCTTTACCTGATCTCGGCATGGATGCAAGTGACATAAGTAATCGCCACCAAATATGTTTCTGATACAAGTTTCCTTCAAAAATGTAAATTAATTCTTATGTGGTTTCTTTAAATACTTTATGTATATGTAATCTGAATGTAAAATATGTTATGTAATAAATTCCTCTTGATTCAATTAGTTGTATTATAATGAGAACATCTGTTGATAATGAAAACATAATTATAACCTTGACATTCATTGTTGGGACCTAGAACAATCTTCTTGAGTCATACTAAAAAAAGGATTCCACACATATTTGTATATTTATTCCATTTATAAAAGTTACATATCAATTATATTCTTTTAAATATTACAATTTCTCTACTATTCATCTCTCTCTCTCTCTCTCTTTCTACCTCTTTCTCTCCCTCCGGAAAATTAAGAAACTGTATGAAAATTCTATATCGCTACGGTACAGGTTTAAAGTACAAAATTTTACACTTTTCCAGAAATCTCAAAGGGAATCAAAGAATTTATATAGCGCTTTATATGCAAATTTTACATCATCATGTTCTGCCAGCATCCGGGTTCATTATAAATATTTAACCTTCCTTAAACACGCGGCATTGAATACAAAATGTCAGCATTTATACACCTGCAGCGTTTTTACGAACAATTTTAATATAAAACAAGAAACGAATGTGTACATAGTTCTCATGTTTTTACGCTGAAAAAAAAAACACTTAGGTTTTATATTTTTGACATCAAATAAGCATAGCTCAGTAAAAAAACAAGCAGAAACATATTAGAATATTCTTTAAGAATTAAAAAATAGTTGATCACACTAACGTAGCATAAATGGAGTAATTTCTGAAAAAAACACACTATAACTCATTTCAAATAACTGTTATTATGTAATTATCTGACAAGTAATGTCATTTAAACTATAATTATATGTCTCCGGATATATCTATTGGAACTTAAACGACTGGGTATATTATTCGAAAGCTTAGCACAAATTTAACACTATTACCAATACTTATGACTGGCTTTAATATACGATAATTACGGGTAATCTCGCGTCTCTGTTCACTTTTAACTTGAGCTCATTTGGGCTAATATATTTACAAACTCATTTATATATGTAAAATAATTGTTTCCTGGAAAATGTTACAGAAACTATTTGCACCAACGCTATAACTAGGAAAGTAACTGTGGCTCTCGATTTGTCTGTAACTTCTTTAAACTGAACGGCTAAACAAATTGTTATTATATTTGTAATAAAAATATATAGCTTCGGAAACTGACGTCTATAAACTATCACTGCACATTAAAATTTTGTGATATAAAAATATAACGAGTAATTTTTCATAATATTTTGGAAAGAATTTCATGAATCTATAATATATTTTTTTCTTTATTGTACTTCGAATATACACATAAGTAAAAAAGAATTTCATGTCTCTAGTAAACGTAAAGTTAATTCATATTACTCAATCGATGACGATAGGAAATTATAAATTACATGATATGAGGTAATCATTGATATCTCGACGATTAAACCCTCACGTCGCAGAATTCGTCTTATTTTACGTTAAATTTTCCAAATCATTTGTCAATTACGTCCCATTATCTTCTCGTCTCAATAGAAATCGTATATATAATGAATAATCATTTCATTGTCTATTCAGCATTAGTCTATTAAATTATAAATTCTTCACCTGTCTCTAGTATATTATATATGATGGAATTGGTACCAATAACCATAATGCTTTTTATGATGTAACATAATTGACTCAAAACCGGCACTAGTAATGAGGCCTTGTCAAAAACTTCAACTTTGACATTAACTTGCACAACACTAAGGAATGCGTGATTTTCTGGCACATGCCAATAGTGATTTGGCTTGTGAATATCGACTATCGATAGTCTTTGAGTGACACGTTTTCATAAAACGGTTCGAAGTCGTCATACCGGATTAGGTAAAGTGTCTTAGGTTGCTCGGTCACTTGTGTTACGGTGATCTCCTTAAGAGTAAGCAATAACCTAATTTAGTACTGGTTAGGCTTGAAATGACTAGTTTAATTTTGTATTTAGCAACCGTTTGATGTTAGCTGTTTGGACGAGTAATGCTACTAAAAAATTGTCAAATGTTCACGGTTTTAAAATTTCAACCACGTATTGAGAAATTTTAGAATGAAATATTTAATCTCATATAACGAAATAATTTGGTCAATCATTTTACGAAACATTCCTATATGTTTTACAATAAATAACACATGTATAATGAGTTATAATCTTTTTTTTATATTTCTACATTAGTTGCCTGGTTATTGAGTAACATTTTCTTCGTCTTTTATAGATGTGATTCGGATCACACTGCTGATATGCTGTATACCCACCTTCTCGCGTTGATCGAACGTCCTGAGAACCAGAAGAAGTTTGCTGATATAGAGAAAAAACTTCAAATGCGTGGAGCATTGCCAACCAAGAAACCTCCCGACTCGTCTCTTGGCAGCGAAGTGTCCAGGGAATCAGACTCCGGAAGTACTGAAGATAGAAATGTGGCTAATCTATATGATAGCCTCGCTGCTGAGCTCAAGCAGAAGTTGTCTACAGGTAAAAAGGGAATAGGTCAGTCAAATTTACTTATTTTATTTAGATTGATATATACATATACACATATATACTATTTATGCTTTATTATTTTCTAAATATTCAACTAGGTATGAAGTGTCTGTCTTTATTTATTATTGCAATATGTAACTCAAGTTTAAATTCATTTCTTTATGTACATGTAATATCTATTCACGCAATCATTGAGAAAACTTGATAACAAATAAGATAACGGGACAAAACCGATTGAATATCTATTAAATTGTATTAAACATACTGAATGTGACCTTCCAGGTAAGAGTCCTATCCTTCTTCCACCTCGAGATTATGACACCGTACATCGCCAGAAAGGAAACCTGAGTAATATCGACACGCGTCGCTGTCTGAATCAAAACATCGTAGGGATCAACGCACGTCGGAAGTTGGAGTCCTCAGGCGGCAGTTCCGGGATTGGCAGCGATCTGGCTCCATCCCCCGAGAGGAACGATTACCCACGACATGACAATCACAGCACAAGCGGTAAGGATTCCTTTATTTTCATATTATCTAAGTATTTCGTTGCTTGAAATTTCCTTTAAAAAATATAAAGTAGAAAAAAAAATCTTAATTGTATGTGCTGTATTTATTTATCGTTTTACAAATCACATATAGTGTTTATAAATAGGCATTTCAAATTTTATAACATCACGAACAATAACATAATTAGGATATAAATCAATTAACATTTGAAAACAATAATAACAATAAATGTTAATAAAACGAGGAAGCTTCTATAAAATGATGTTAAATTAATACATGATATATAATTGAATTAAACGCCATTGACCCAGAAACTTGAATATCTTGGGCGCAAAATTTATATAATATTTTGTATGATTTTTAATTTTCGTTTCAATATTATCTGACCTACATCAATACAAACTAATATGAACAATTCAAATGCTGAATATTAAATACAGTGAAGTCAGTGATGAGATCACCGATGTACGTAATGTGCTAATCTTGACTTTATATATAATACGTGAACCCTAAGAATCCGGAGATGATACCAGTCACGAAGATGTTAACATTAAACGTAGTGTGATACGGATTAATGGTTCAGACGTGAATATTGTTATGATAAATCTAATGCAGAACTATAATCTTTCTCCATTTAATCTACCTCAAAAATTTCGATAAAAAAACTTGAATATAAAATTTAAAGACCCATTATTCAACACTTCATTGCATATTTCGCTTTCATTAGCACGCGTTACGTTTTTATGTGCACAGATATTGAATAAAATTAGTTTAAATATCGTACTAGTTTATTAACCTCGGTGTTTGTGTACACGAAAATCTTTCTATGAATCATTGTCTAGATGAAATTTGTCTCAAGTCGATGTCAAAAATAATTGTTATTCATGACACGGTTCTGAAATGAATCTGTCTAACAACAATTTCTTCCTTTTGTACATAATAGAAGTATGTCTCGGTACATCAAGTAACTCTTCGTCACATAATTATCTTAATAACGCCTATTGAAAGGTAAGCTATTATTTGGCTGTGAATCAACTAATGTATGCAAAACAAAAGTCATTGTTACTAAAGTCTATAAGCATGACCTTCCTTGTCTTTTTTCTACGGTGTCCATGAATATTATGAAACGATTACAGACATCGTTATTTGCTGATAAAAATTCAATTGTCTAATATAATGGGTAAAGAGATGAAAAATATCTTGTAATTTTTATCTTCTTCAAAGTGTTTTATTATATCGTTAGAATTATTGTTCTTTATTTTAAATAAGTTTTTGCATACTGTTTATTATTGTTGGGTTACTTTTACTGGTATTTCCTGTCATTCATAATGCTTCTTTCAATCCGATTCTAAATTAAATAAGAGAAAACAAAGTTATGGTTGACCCAGGTACAAACAACATGTCTTGTATAGGTTTATTAAATAGTCAAGTTTATTTTCCTGAATTCTTCATTACCGAAGTTCGTTAGACAACAAAATAAGTTAAGAGTAATAATTATTTTGTAACAATATATAAGAAAGACCACAGAGTTAAAATATTGATGAAATATTTTTTCATACGTGTTGTCATTTCGTAAAAAACAGTCCTGTTTCATGAGAATGTTTGTAAAAAAACTTGCTTAATAGGTGGTAAAAGTAGTAAGGATTAGCGGAGAAAATAAAGAACCCCGTTATATGTAAAAGCGTATTTTGACAATGGATTTTGTCCAGTTCTGAATATATTATCGATATCTAAAGCAGGTCATTAGGTCAAGTGATTCCTTTAAACGTATATACAAAAGTTATTCACCATATTGATAAATACAATGTTATTATATATAAACCATTCATATTTATCATTACAAATACTTTCGCAGAAGAGGATTGGGCTGAGAGTACTGCTTATATGATGCATGAAGCCTTTGACGCCTCTCCTCGGCGAGCTTCACCACCTCGTCGGATTTCACCTCCTCGTAGAGTTTCACCAATGCGTCGGACTTCACCTACTCGTCGGACATCCCCTCCTCGTCGGACATCCCCACCTCGTCGGACATCCCCACCTCGTCGTGCACTCTCTCCTCGCTACGATAGATCTTACAATGATGATTTCAATGATCATTTCCGTGATCAACTGGCTCCCTTTCGCGATCAAACTTTTGAACGTCGTTTCCGTCATGAATCGCTGGAACGCGTTAACAAGGAGAAAACAGAAAAATTTGAAGAAGAACCTATAAACTATCGACGTAGGTTTATTCCAGAGACTAAACCTTCCAACCGTAGCATAGATAGAGTAGAGGATCGACGTTTCGGCAAACTGCAGCGAGGAGCGAGCGAAGGTAGTCTAAAAGTAAATGATGTCACACCTAAAGAAAGATTCAATGTGGCTAAAGAAAAGTTTATGAATCTGGAAAGGGAACGGTTTAACAGGGAACTGGAGGCACACATGGCAATGAGACGTAGCATGCTAGAAAGAAACGGTCGCTCGACTTCTTCTCCAGAGGAAGAAATAAGGGATGAGCGTCCAGAGCGTCACAGAGAATCTGGTGCTCGCAGAGAAAACGATCGCTCGCATAGAGATTTGGACCGTTCACATAGAGAACCAGAAAGACGCAAAGAAGAGAGAGCGCGGGACTTGGGAACAACCGATTTAGGTCATAGAGAAATAGAAAGACTACCTCGTGTTGGACGAAAACGTGATGAAGTGAAGAGGTACGAGTATGGGACAGAAGATTATTTGAACAGAAGCGAACCAAAAGCACATAGGGATGAATACGATCGGTATAGAGAGAGGAGAGAATTAGACCGCCGTATTGACGAAGACGAGGTTATTGAGCCAGTTATTGAAGAGAGAAAGAGAGATTGGACTGACAGACAAAGAGCATTCAGTCGTTCCCGTTTGTTGGATGAACAGCGGCAGTCCTACGCCGAAGGAGACAGGGATAGGTTCTTCGACAGGGATTACAGAGATTTCCGCGATTTAGCTGAAAGACAACCAGCTAAGTTCAGACACAGCTACGCTGAACCTATACCTCGAGGCAGGCTCGGTACTGTCAGACCTTATTAATGCCATAGTAGATATATAGAAAACATCACCTGTTAAAGCATGTTATGACGATGATTATATTGTTATCGAAGATCGTATAGTTTCACTTAAGATCAATATTGTGTTATTAATTATTTGTCATTTATCGGTTTTTGTGTAACATTGTAAATAATTTTGCGAGAGACGTTCATGTATTACTTTATTCTTATGAATATATCCGTTACATAATAAATGAAATTATATTGTATAGCTAGTCTTCTTAAAGTTACATAGTAATTATATTCACGTTATACATAATTATTTTATGCAATTTGACTTTAACTATTGTTAAAAATAATAATGCAAGCACCAGACAAAATCGACAAACAGACTAACTAATTAAAATTAATGACGATTCCGTAGATTTTGATGTGATCAAATAAAGAGTAGTTCCGAATTGCATACTTTTGGTTTTATCGTATATCTAATTATAATAAATTAATAGAAAAAAGAAAATTTTACATACTGTTTGTATTCTACTGTGTTATGTAAAAGAAACCTTTTATTTTTAATAAATATTATTAATACTCACTTTACGTCACATATACCTTTGTAAATATAAATTATGATAACATGTGTAAGGGAATATAACATAATAATTATATGATTTATCGAACAAAATATAATATGTTTAACATTAATAAACTGTTTCTTTTGCATTTTATTTTTTAATTCGGAACAATTATTAGTTTAAGTTATTATTGGAAATGTTTAAGACCAGGCTTCAGACCAGTGTACTTGTATCGTAGAGGTGTAACTTAACTGACAATGTATCTTTGAAGTGTTAATAAATGTTTATTGATTATGCCATGTTTCAATTGAACGGAAATTTTCTTCAAAAAATCCATTGGCTATTTACTATTTAAATATGTTACGAACATTTAAATCATTAAAGTATTTTATATGGGAGACAAACAATTTTCTCTTAGAATATTTTAAGATATATTCAATTTAATTATTGTGACATTTAAAAAAAAAAAATTTCAATCCTTCATCAAGCGCTTTAAAAAGCTAGTTTATTACGGTAACCTTAAACCTTGGTTGTCTAAAACCGATTCAAATAGAAACAGGAGCAAATTTTTGAACTTTAGTTTGGAAAAGCTTAGTTTCACACTCCATTAATACTATCTTTAGACTTCACGGTTATAGGTTAGCACTGAGTCATTTTAATAATATTTTATGGCAACTGATTATAAACAAAAATATGTGAGAGTAATATATGGTAAATAATTTTGCTCTTTTATAGGTTATTTTTAATATTACTACAATTTGTTCTGATGGAATGAGAATAGCAGTCTTCAATGTTCCATGCTCTTTCAGTCCAAGGTGCTATTCAATTGTTTTTTTTTTGAAATTTTATATTTATGTCTCTATTCATAAGAAATATCTAACGTATTGGATTCTTAAAGGAATATAATAGCAATGTACTGAGCACTTATTATAAATAAATATATACTAGCTTTTACAGATGACTTCGTTCGAGTCCATTTCAGAATTAGAATTTTACTCGTACCTTTAGCTGACCGGGCAAACTCTGATAAGCAGATTTTATTAAGTGAATTTTTATATTTTATTCGTATAATGGGATGAAAAGTATCCCATGTTCGTCTCCTGCTTCCAAACTACTTTCCCGCCAATTTCCAGCCAAATCAAACAACTTTCTTTTATATACACCTATACATTTAAAGGCTTAGGTAAATAAAATTCTTTAATATTATTAAAATTTATTTACAAATTTCGTATTGCACTGAAAACTTTATTGAAACATATTGCACAATCGTAAACGTAAGATAGCTAATGCAAAGAAAAATATTAAAATAAAAGCAACACACGCCGATGGCTTCGAGCACCGCCTACGCATAAACGTTATTTTTATCAATAAATAACTAAATACATAGTACACATAACTATAGCTATACCTAATATTCTCCTTATTTTTACGAATAAGGTGGTATACATGTTGAGGTAATGGAAATATATAACTCGGAAGTCTCGCTGAATATGTCCTGTTGTATGTCATGGAAATTGATGTCTGCAGCACCTCAAGAACGGATTTGATTTGGTATAGGATAGGGTAGGATTGAGCTCGAAAACTTTCAAATAAAACAAAAGGAAGAGGAAGGATATATTTTTAACCACGATCAGTACATAAAAGTGGTGGGATCTATGGGAAGTAGCCCAAAGTGTCTTCCAAACTGGCGTTCCTGCTTAGAGGGCGATGGTCGAACATTTTGGCTAATGGTACGTGGGGGGAAAGCGGCGGCGGCTTAGGCCTTCGCCCCCCGGCTAGCGAGCGCACGTCAGTCCGCTGCGAAAGCCTCACGTCCGCGAACAGGGCCGCCATCTCTGCTGACTTCTTGACGCTCAAAGCGTCCTGGGAACCGGCGCCTGTACTACGGACTGGAAATATAATTTTAACAATATACCAAACGAGCGCATAGTAAGCGAGGTGAAAAGATACATGTGAAATGTATTTAATTATTTTAAATAGTGACATTAAAATTACATCCATAGAAGTACGTCTATGTACGTGAGTGCGTGTGCGTGCATGTATGTGCGTACGTTTGTGTGTGTGTGTGTGTGTGTGCGTACCGGTAAGGCGGTGCATGTTCCTCGCTCGGGCGTCCCTCTTGTTCTGTAACAGCAGCTCATAGTCCAGTGCGACGCTGTCCGAGCTGCGGGCGCGTCTACGACGATAAGACGCGCCGGACCTTTACCATAACGATACATTACTTACTACTTGTTTCTTGAGATACTGCTCTAGATGTATGGACGTACGAGATTATGGATGAATGGACGTACAGGTTTAAGGATGTATGGACTGACGGGGTTATAGTACGTGATTATTGATAAATGAATGTACGGGATTATGGATGTACGGACAATGGGGATTATGGATGTATGAACCTACGGGTTAATGCTTGTATGGCTATGTCTGAATTTACGACTGTATACACAGACACAAACCGAGTATGTTATTATCTATAACATTATTAACGACTACAGTCCACAATGGATAATTATTTAATGAATAATAAATATTTATTTTTAAAACACAAAAAAAAAATTAATTATTTATAAACTATTTAGTATCATTTAAGCATAATATATATATATATTTTATTTTATATTGTTACTTTGCTTATTGCTTAGTTAATTGCTTAGCACGAGTTTCGATAGACGTACTTAAACGTTACCCGTTTCGTTTTCACTAGCTTAGGTTAATACTATAACGTACGTACTGTTAACTCTCCGTACGTAGTATGAAGATGCCGGCTTAGAATGGGCGAGCTGGCGATTTCTTACCTGCTTCTACTTCTTCCTTCGTAATCTTCGTAGCCCCTCTTCATCTTATCATAAGACTTCGGTTTCAGGTATTCCGAGCTCTGTGCACCCGGCACAGTCTTTCTCGGTCCTGTGCAATAACACTTGTTGCTGTCAGCACAACTCTCAGAGTCACATGAACAGTAACTGAAATCTCCTGAATACATTTCTCTGTAAATAAAAAATGAATCCTTTTCATTGAAAAACTTTTTTCGATTACCCTTTAACACTAAGGTTAGATCAAAATATAAAGACATTAGTTTTTAGGCCTCACGGTTGCTGTAAAGTAACCGAAACGTCGGGATTATGTAGTTATTAATTCGCGTAGTATAATCCGAAAAATATTAGTGTCGTAGTTTTGTATGGAATTAAATTTGTAGTACACACAGTTTTATTTTGAATAAAATTATAAAAATATAATTTCTATCGTATAGCATCATAATAAGACACTTAAACTTGAAATAGTTTCAGGAGTAATGACTGTCCTGATTCTAACTAATTGAAGTCGAATGTTCAGAAAATTAAAAAAACATACAGCAAGCTGGTTACACGTGAAATTGTGTTTTGACAATTTAATAAGCTTATACTTTAATATCAATTAATATCTTATTTCAATAATGCGAGCTGTGTTTTATTTAAACTTAAAAGAAAAAACAAAAAAAACTCCAGTGAAGAAAATATGAATATTATTTAAGGTCTGAGAATCGATATGTCCTCGGAGTCATTATGCTTTATGGATATAAACCATACATTAATTTTATATGAAATTCAATTTGTGTCGTAGTTTATTATTTTTTTAAATTCATTCATTTAATACAGCGAGAGACGCTAAGTCTTTGTATGAATTCTGTGATGGGGTTGTAGTATCAGGGGCATTTCTTTAATGCAGAAACGGTGGCTTATAATTGGATTAATTAAATTTTTATATGTAGATAATTACGAATACTATAGAAGTGTTCATCAGTGTACGCGCACAGGTCCGAATTTATTCCGAAATTCGTTCCTTGGGAGGTTATCGTTGTAACAATCTTAAAGATTTTCATAGATTATGAAATAATCAAGAATACATACGACCCATTCTCTCAAACTTGATTTGAATACAATGCAACTTAGTAGTTTGAATAGTGCTAAGTTTATTAAAGATTTTATCATATAAATTCGCTTTGAAAGTTTAAAGTAAAATATAGTTTTTTTAAGCGTCGTATATATTTTAATTTGTTTAATGTTGTAATGTTTACAGCTTCACATTGAGTTTAAAATCTCGTCACTCCGACTGTTGGCTGACGTGATTCACTCTAAATCATTTCAAAAAACTCCAAAATCAATCGACTAGCGATAATGTAGTTACCATATTTGGTACCAATGATTGCGAGATGAATAAAATGGTGTCGTGATATACAAACAGCAGATATGAAGAATGTTATAAAAAAACCAAATTATATATTTTAGATTTCGTCATATAGATGCCGTTAATAATTCGACTCGTTAAATAATTAATCCATTACAAAAAAAAATACTATTATAAACAACGAAATAAAAGACTCGAGATTAGAATGTGTTAATTTGGCAATTATCTTGTTTCAAACGTGATGAAAGTTCCTTGAGAAATTTTTGCTGTTGAGTTTCTAACAATTATATAAACGATTGTTCCATCGATAAATCCTTATTTTTATAATATTTATGTGTCAATTAATAATTTGAAAGGATGTCAGTTTGTCGACTCTGTCCGCGCGGTGTCTAATCGCGTTGCTTTCCTGCAATACATCTCAGAACGCTTCCGTAATTATTATTTATAGCCGCTATTTACTAGAAACCGAATTTCATCTCCGTCCATTACACATAGTATGATAAACTATACGTTCTGAAATCTCGTTTTGATATTTATTACACAATTAACATGACCACGTTTAGTAAAAATGACATTTATATTGCTCGTATATATATTTTTCGATCTGTAAGTTTATAAGGAAATAATTTTAAAATTTACGTCAAAATAAAAATTAAGAGAAGTGAAAGTTGTGTTATATATTCATGATGTATGAGAAACACGTAAAATCAATTTGACGACGAACAACAGCTAATTGTTGGCAGTAAATTAAATGAACAAATTTATTATAACGTTAATTTTAACATTATAAAGGAAAATTAATTCATAGTGTATTATAGTAAATTGGTTTTGTTACTCACAGAGCGTCCCGAGCTGGGTGTTATGCTCTGATAAGAAGCGCGTTTCATTTCTAGCTAATTAGGAAATACTAATTTGAACCTTATTTTCTTAATTAATTGATCTATTTTATTGTACAAGTTATATATATATATTTAATTTAAAGCATACGAAAAGATGCGTCCGTTTAACTGTGTTATGAAAGCGGGAAAATTATAATAATATATTGTTAAAATGAATCATTACCAGACGGCATTAAGGAAATAACTGGAACATCTCGTTTATATTATGAATATAAAATATTGTTTGTTTGTTAAAAATGCGAATGAAATAAAAAAAAATGTACGAAGTTTTGATTGAAAATAGTACGCAGCTAAGTGTTACATGTAATCTGTGTTGTGTAAGATTTGTAATGCAGAAGAAGTTATTGGTCACAAAAGACCAGGTACATAGTTCAAGTGAAAATAAATGAATGAATGAATGAATGTTCCAAGTGTGGAGTAACTGACCGTAACCAATATAAATGTATGTAATGCTAAAAAGAATTAAGACTGAAATGTATAAAATTATGGGAATTTATTTTAAAGTAGAGCCAGCTGTGAATAAAAAACGTAGAGGAAATAACCTTTGAAGATGTGAAAGTTTTAAGGCCCAATAAATTTGCACAAATATTTCATTTTAAACATCAAATCTCGTTTGAAAGCACGACAAGTGTTATTGTTATCTCCTTAACAGCCCATCAAGATCGTTTAAAACATAAAAGAAAGTTGTACTAAAATCGGATTTCTTTTTTTTTTTTGTGTTTACGTTACTTTTATTCTATTAATCACATTGTTTATTTTAGAGGCTAATTTTATCTGACATCAGTTTCGCTTTTGATAATCAGATCTGATAGGAATGTACGTTTCAAACTAATCTCAAGTTTATCTCACCGGTTACAGGCCATATGTTCAATGAGATAATATCTATATACTTATAGAATTATAAAATTTTATATACAATTTTGTTTTTATAAACATACTTATTACCATTGAGGTTTCATGTGGTATTTTGTAACAGAAAAATAGACATGCGTTATGTTGATATGAAAACGTATGCACTTACTTGGAACATTCCTTGCAGTTCTTCCCCAGTAACTTCGCTTTGGCGGAATCCTTCCCGTTGTCCACTGAGCAGTAGCATTTCGGTTTGCATTCTTTCAGCGAGCAGTAGCATCTGTCTACACAGCTCTCGGACTCGCACTCGGAACACGATACGTAGCCGCTGGAGCTGTTCCTGTTCTGACAGCCGAGCCTGTTGCTGAGCGTCAGAAAGTCCGAGTCCTCGGAGGTGGACGTCCTCTCGCCCCTGGTCTTTCCGTTCCTTTTGGACAGGTGGACGGATTTATCGGAGCGCTTCGAGTTCCTCTTCCTAGTCGTCGGACGTTTCGGTGCGGGGAACTCCGGCTCCTTCGGCCTGAACTGCCGCATATCGTAACTCGTCGTAGAGACCGAGCTCTCGGAAACGGGTTCTTTGTTGCTATGTAAATGTACGTCGGAGCCGCTTTGCTTTTTTCTCTCTTTCTTCCTGAATTCTTTGCCGAACGGCAATCTGAACACCATGCGGAGACCTCTGGCGCTTTTGAAAATCTTCTTTCCTTTGCTCTGGAAGGAACCGTTCCTGCGGAGTATCTTCTTCTTCTGTTTCTTCATGATCGTCTTACTGTGTTGGAAGATTTCGTCTTTAGTCAGGGTGACGGCTAACTTCAGGAGAAATTCTTTATAGATCGGTTTCAGATCATTAAACGACATTCCGTCCGGATCTATTATGACGTTCAAAATTTCATCCATGGAATGTAAATTCTCTTGAACTTTGAATTCGTTGAATAGTTCGTTAAAGCCCAACGGCGACCCGCCGCCCTTTTTGCCGTTGTTTCTGAAATAAAATTATATATTAACTCATAGACCGTGCGAAGTCAACGAAATGAAGATATTTAAAAAAAAAAATTGCAGTGCTATTATAAAAGTGGCTGTAGGAATGTAGCGGACGCGGTTGCATTAACACAACTACTCGCCGGAGACACGCGAGATGTAACCACTCCGGTAAGCATGCTGTATTCAATCTCGTTAGTAAAGTTATTTTTAGACGACGTTTCTTATAATGATAACTTTAACAATTAATGAGCAACGAATTTATGCACATACCTCTGTCCGATTGATTTATATCTCGTCAGACCGCCGGCATTTAAGAAGCTGCCGGACCGCGGTATGGCGACTTTGGTCAATATGTCGCCGGATTCGCTGAGCGATTTCCGCCCACTTTGGCTTCTTCTTAAAGGCTCTTTGGGATGCTCGGACGCGGTGTTGGGATGCGGCTTAGAAGGTACCGGCGGCGGTAGAGTCGGTGGTCTCTGTATACTTTTCCTTCTCTCTAACTCTCGGAATAGTTCGATTTTTTCAGATATCTTAGTTTTAACCGACGACTCGCTGCTGCTATGAGTATTTTGCGCCAGCGTAGTTATCATATTAAGCGAATCTTTAGTAGACTTTTTAGATTCCTGAGTTTCACTGCCACTTGTATCATTATGCTTTATTAAATCTAATTTCGCTTTCACTTCTTCAACAGTAATTCGTTTCGCTTCCAGCGGTGGAACACACGGTGCAAGATGAGGTAAGCTTTCTGTAACATTTCTAGTCCTTTCTAATTTCGGTTTTTCCGTGAAGGATTCACTCGCTGAGAAGCCATCAGCTCTGTCGCTGTCACCACTGAGTGAAGACGTGCTACGTTTCTTTCTCGGTGGTCTGACGGGGACTTCGTTAGCTGGTATGCTGCTTGTAACGCTCATGCAAGTGACCCCGTTCCTATTCTTCAGCTTCTTCGTATCGGAATGCCCTTGCCGACTCATATGTGACATAAGCGATTTGTATAACGTAGCCGCTATGACTATAGCGTCCTCGGTCGTTTGACATACAAACCCATGACACTCAAGTTGTTTCGCAACGCCTATCTTCCTCATCACAACAGCGAAAAGAGGTGAATGAGAATTTTCGTTGTGGGAGAGGATATATTTTTTTTCGGATGAATCTAATAGTTTGAACAAAGCGTGACGGTCAATATTATCTGGATCCGTTATTAACGGGACAAACGCGTAACTATAATCGTTTTGATCCTTTTCATCGGGCTGGACAATGAATTTAACAGCTGACCAAACAGCTATCGTAGGAAATGGATTAAGCTGTTCCAAATCACCCTTCTCGCCCTTGTATCTGACTTTGAGACCGCTTTTAGATATTTCAAGTCGGCCTGTAAAAGTACTTTTCTGTCTCGTATTCCTTTTGTAAGCGAAGTATAGATCTCGTAGTGGACCTTGTAAGCCAGACAGGCTGGTGACTTTGCTCTGTAACGGCGTTGATCCCAAATACTGCACGCTGAACAGGTGCACGCCTATATTCTCGGCCGACAATCTTGACTCACCGGCCATATCAGCGAACATTCTTTCAATACGATCCTGAACAGTATTGTTGATCTTTTTTATTTTCTTCTGACAATAGTTATTCTCATCTTCAAATATCGTTGTTCTGCTGTCCTGTGTTAGGCTAACCTGTTGATTATAAGTGAAATGAATGAATCGTAGTACGTAAATCGGATTTTAATATTAAAGTTATAGCCGCCATAGCCTACCTTGCTATCCCGCCTGGCTACATCCGCGTATTGTATGCTGTTTATGGAGCGCGTGTCATCGAATAGGGCGTCAATTTTCTGTTTGTACGACAGTGAAGAGACGCTCGGGGCACGTGGTCTTTCATCCTGAGCTCCCAAATGGAATCCCCCCAGGGAAGAGCTCTCGTTGTCACCCGTTACCATCTTGAAATAAGTACAATAAGTACACTTTTAGGTATCCCTACGATAGAAAATTAAACTGTTCATTTAAAATCAACAGTCTGTTAAAAATAACCAAAATAACTTTAATAATTTCTCCTAGATCAGAGCTCAAACTCAGAAAGTGAAACTTATTTTTAACATGACGAAACCGGAAATTATTTTAAATGTATTATTTTTATTTACGCTCATTACATACAATATCTTGACATCGGAATTAATTACCACATTTTATGCATAGACATAACAATTCCAAATATTTTAACATTAATTAAAAGATCCATGTGAATAAACAATCGCTGCGGCATTTGAATATTTAAAGATCGTATTTTAATTGCATATTTTCGTAATTTTTCTATGTTTAATAATATAACAATATGTGCATTGTAAAGCTGCAACATAGCGTGTATGAACGTAGCATCCATCATAGCGAATATGATAAATAACTTGTGATATCATTTGATAGAATGATATCAAATTTTTAGCATGTCTGTTGTAGCGCGTGCTAAACGGTACACGCAAGATTACTATGCATGCTGCATAGATAATAGCGCCTTAAAAATTATAACTAGCAAAAAATCTAGCATTAAGTAATAAATACACTTCCTGACAGTTATTACTATATTTATGTAATATGTAATGTGTTTTATTTATTGAATTACCTATGAACGAAACCGACTTCCACCTGACCCAAGCAAATGGAGTGTTATGTGTTTAACTCTGTCCGTGTGTGTGTTTGTGTGTTAATGTTCAGTAGTAACTGACGATATGTAACCGATTTCGCGGAACATAAAGCTAGATAAGTCTTTGCAGCGCATGTGTATAATGGAACACAGGAAAAAATTCAATTCGCACACATCATTAACAAATCGACGAGTTAAAATTATTTCGCATCAGACATAATGAAACAATATGTACATTAAGCAATTATTATAAATATATTTTTACTTTATTAGAATAACGTTTATATAATTGAATTCCTCGTAACTCACCTCGGCAATCATGGTTGGGCCCCCGGCCCAAGATTTGTTAGCATAACGACACAATCGGAATCCCTGTTCCCTCCTGAAATGATAACACTCAAATAAATATTTGTTGCAGATAAGAATAGCAAATGATTGTTTACATGTAAATTAAATTTCATAAAACAATCCATTTGTATTAGATAAAGGATACAGTTTAATGTTCATGTATTTTATATGATAAAGTTACCAGTATCCTACATTAATGGGTCATATTTTATGTCGTACAGAAAACTATATATACTTACGTATTAGATACGACGATTAAGTACTTATTTTATTCTCTTAATAATATAAATAAAATAATCAATAAGAGAATATAATGACAAGTTTATTGTTTAAAAAATTATTTCAACTTCAAACGTTAAAAGAATGAAATTTGCCGTAGGACTGTATGCTCATTAAAATGTATTAGCAGAAAAATTGTTTAATTATAGCAATCCCATCACGCTTGCAACTGAAATATATCTTTCAGAATAAAATATGCCGTAAAGCGTTCGAAAATATTGATGAGGTTTTAATTTCTATAGCTATTAAACAGAAGTGTACTTTGCAACATCAAAGCATGTGTGAATTTAGTAGAAAGTTAGTATTTAATAAAAGATGAGGTTAGAAACATATGCATATTAATATGCAGCTCATAAATAGCCCGTTATGAAGAAATACTCAGTTGTAACCGACGGCCGGTTCCGAACGTTTTAGAGTTAGTTGCATTGTTACACCGAGGTAATATAATGCCTAATACATGCTACCTATTGTTCATATGTTTACAGTTACTTTCTAGACTGTTGAATTTGTTCAAACATTCATAAGCACATGTCCAGCATATATTATATTTAGGGTTCATTGAAACAGTTACAAAAACACATAATAGTTTTGTATGGAATTTTATATACATATATAACGTCATCATTATTCATATTTTTTGCATTAACCTGAAACTAAGTTGATAGTTGATGTGTGTTTTTCTACTGGAATGCAATATACAAAACTAACATATATATATTTTTTTAATTTAAAAGCAGTATTACGTTATTTTTGAGCAATTATCAGTTTGTAGGTACCAGTAGCTTGTTAATGAAAAAAATGAGAAATATTTCCACACAAACACTTTTACTACCGTTTTATACTATACGATACTTCGTTGTTTTATATAATTATTATATCATTATCAAATTGAATATATACATCATGTTATTATCTTAGTCAGTATACTCATTTGTAATTTTCGAACAAAAACATTGAGCACGTAGCGCAGACATATCCTGTAAGCGTTGTACGAAATTTTCATTTCTTCATTTTCATTTCAACTACATACGAATCGATTCTCATCAGATCTGCGAAAATGTATGAAGGAAAACAGTTACGCTAAATATGTGGTATCACGATCCAAGCTTTTGACAAATTTACCTAGTTTTAACGTACTATATATATACATATATATTTATTTAGTGCCATTTAAATGTTATGGGACTTGTGACGGAAGATTAATTTCTGCAGAGAAAATTTATAGTCAGACACAAATTTTATTCTATCAAAACAATATTCGATTAAAAAAAAATTAATCACGACATTTTTTTCAAATAAAATTAATTTCCGATTACGCTTCACGCAGTCCACATCCTTCGTATAGTGTCAATATGATGATTTTCGTTAGTAAACTCGTCGCGTCATTTCAAACTCGTTTAAATATATCTAACAATAATCAAACGTCACTTCAAACACATTCAGACCATTTGAAATTTAACTGTCCGGTCGTTAAGATTTTCCTCACTGTAAGTATAAACATGCTCGTACGTTTCAAGAACTTTCCTCGTAAATTTACTAAATTTTCCTACCGAATTGCCTGGTTGCTATGTGTTGTACTTTCAGATTCAATGTCAATTATACTTTATATTGGTAGTTATACTTACATTAACGATATAAATCGCTGATATTTTTTATAACGTATACTTCCTGTTTTATCCATCATATAGCTACGATACTTAGCTTCTGCTATAAACTATTAATTTAAACAAAATGAATTGTCTCTAGCCTCTCAAACTTTGCTTCTTGTTAATGCATTATTTATGATGAGTATAGAAAAATCCTTCGTCCATTATTATGTGGCTACTCAAATAAAAGTAACATCAATAATATTTCTGTTTTAAAAGTCATAATTTACATTTAAAAGAAGGCCATACGAAAAATAATATTTAATGGATTGTCTTAAAGAATTGACTAACATATTGTGTTTATGCTTTATTAAAGAAATAATCGTGAATTAGTCGTTTGTGTCGAGATGTGCGCAATCGTAGCAGAGATAACGTAAAGATAGTTGCGTAAACATCTTTAAACATGGATTGAAGGAACAAACGATTAATACCCATGAACAAAATTTACACTTTTATATATGAATCAATTTATTTCATTAACGTTTCAAGTACTGGTGAAATAAAAAAACTTATTTTGTATTAAATAAAAGCTGAGCTAATATTTAAATGGTTTTTAGAAAAACATGTATGTATGTATGTATCCACATTTATCTCCGAGTATTGTCTTTGTTCTTCTCTTCAAGTTTGTAAGCGAAGAAAATCCAAACTTACAATTAATTGCTTAAGTAATCGAAGGAAACTCGAAGGATTATCTGAAAGAAGTTTCATGCAAAAAGGAGGTTTTTATCGAAATTGCCCGAAAACATTTTGACAGCTTCACGACACCTGTCAAATGAAAATGAAGTTAAGTAGCAGTCAAATATAGAAACGATCTATTTCATCACGACACTAGCAGAAGCTGGTTAAAGGCAATAATAGAAAAAAAAGAAACAATCTATCTTTATTTTTTTCCCGTATCACACCGTAACTCATAAATATAATTTTTATATTTTCTAAGAATATTAAGTTATGAATGACATACAATGTCGGTGTAAGCGAAACTCTGACTTTAGTACATTATGTATATAAACAGTTAATTACCGTAAAATAACAGTTATTCCGATTACTTATTAAGAACCGTTTATTTAAATTATTTACAACTTAGTAAAATAATTTGAATAAGCCGTTCTCTTCCATAAATATTTACAGCCCATTTAACCTGCGGTACGGATTTTTTGTTTACCTGAAAAACAAGCAAAGTAACTTTTTCCTTTTTAATGTTATTACAGACAGAGATCAACTACTAATTATTGCTGCTAATATTATCAACTAACAAAATCTTTCTCAATACTCTTCGTATAATTGTCGCTTTAAACTATAAAAAAATCCAAATCATACATACAAAACTTACTTGGAAGGACTTAAAGTCACACCTAAAAATCCTATTGGATCTCTTCTTATCTTTAGATCACACTTTTCCTTCAGTCGAAGAGTGGTTCATATAAAAGAAATATATTCCCTGTTTTTCTCAAAACTATTTATGTATGAAATAAAAGGCTTATTATTACTTCTCATGCCGTCAGACGGTTGTAGGATTCACTATAACAAAATAGGGATATGTTGATAATTAATTATATTTACGCATTAAATGCTGTAGGATGTGTATGTAGGCTTCATTGGCTCAGAGGCATCTTACTTGTGATTTGACGAATCTCACTAATAAGAATCTTGTGCTCTAAATATAAAGTCCGCTACCGTGACCGTGTTTTACAGCATCGAATTCAATCAAAAGATTACATTGGATATATCATAACGGTTGAAACCGCAAGCCACGGTTACAGTTAGTCTTACCCTACTTCACTTCGATTCCTATCACGGAATTAAGCTCACGTGTCGCGCAATATTTAACATATAAAATCTTACAGATTATTCCATTTTTATAACATTATTTCGAACGTTTCCACTATAACCATAAATTATTACGGCTTTTTAAAGACGTACTTATTTTTTTTAGCAATATACTGTTAAATCTAACGAGTATTTGGGAATGTATGTCAAGAGGCCATTACAGATATGTTCAAAAAATATCTTATTATAATTGAATTTTATTACTTTTTTTTTTGTTATTATGTAATTAATATCACGAATTTTTTTTCTGTTAAAAGCTTTTATATAAATATAAGAGAAAGTTGTCAAACCGTTTTATCTTAATTACCATATTAATAAGTTGCTGAGAATTCGATTGATACATCAAAATAGTGAAGTAATTGAAAGTAAAACTTTAGTTATATTGAAAATAGAGTACTGTTCTAAATCAAAAGGCGATAAAACTCCCGCAAGTCGTAAATTTAAATGTCAGTTGGAATTGATTAGACTCACCTCGTTCTAGACGATAGCTAAGTAATCTCAGTAAAGATCAATATATTTGTTAATGTATATGCAACAAAAACTCAAACATATTTTTCAAACAACAGACATCATGCAATGAAAGCTTTTAGATTTTAGATTAATCCTAATTTAAATAGTTTTTCAATGCGAACTCATACAATAGCTAAAAAGTAATGATCGTATTTTATGGATAATGTTCAATGATATTTACGTTTGAATTAATATCAACTGGTGGTATTGCGGTCAAAACTCGCAATCCGTCCTAAAACCAGCTAACACAAAGAAGCTAATATTGACGAGTTTTCTCAAACACGGTGGCGTTAGCGCTTTCACTGTTACCAGCTGTCTACGTAAAGTCGCTTCTAATAAATATATTAATTAAATAAAATCAACCAACGAACTGACATTTGAGACACGTGTGACGTAACTCCTTGCTACAGATAAAAAAGCTTCATTCAATAATTTAAATTTAGAACACATGTTTGTAAATAACAAGTCCAGATTATATGCATCTATACTAGGATGCATCAGTAGCGCTTATAATTTGTTATTTTTACTTGGTTATAACCTTATTTAATATCATCATCAAACAAACCTATTATAATATTTAAAAAGAATAACAATTTCAACTAGACCAGGAAGGTTATATAAGGTGTAAGAATTAAAAAATGTATATAAATTTTCAAGTCATTTTTTTTTCTTATCAACATCCGTGACCGTTAGGTAAAATGTTACCAGCAAATTAAACTTAACCGATACTCAATACAGTAGAAGAACTGTCTGGATTTCCACTTAACCATTAATATGCATATCAAAAGGTGTAATTAATTTCTTGCAAGCGTTGGGGACGGTAATATAAATCACGGCTTATTATATTATGTACCGTGCTCTGCTTGATACCCGCTATACATCATTACTTTAATTTAACACGACGTTTAATGCGGTTAAGAAATATTACCGGTTAAGTTAAACTGTCAGTTAAGCATCGATGACGGAAATTAAACGGCCTTAAAACTTCCTCGTAATAATGTCAAAGAAAGCTTCTATTTGTTGTGAAATAAAGATCACATCTTTCGGTAGAATTACATTAAAAATAAATGGTTTGTGATAGTCGCAAAAAAATCCTATAAATAACTGAAAATAAAAAGCCTCAATATTTTATGTGTTTTTAAAGTTTTGAAACAATTAACGTAATTAGACTTGATTATTTCTTTTCTTTTATATATATCACATTAAATAAATAAAACCTTATTTCTCTGCGTAGCCATAGTTTAAACGACATAAAATTACAACTTTTTGTCATTAAACTAACCCGTCATTACTGCGTCGATACTTGTCTTACTAACATTAAATGATGGATAATATAATGAACCATGCAAAATACAGAAGTCGCGTAACCTTTTGATATAATTATATAGAAATTAAATTTAACTAACATATAGTTTTTATTCAGATTTAATTTTAACTTCACAATGGGAATTAATCATTCGAATAGTGTTCGATGTTTTTATTGAACACAAAATTACCGATTATTTTTGTAACGATGCAGTATTTGTTTTACTGTCTAGTATATCATTGTTACGTACGCGATACACTTTAAAAAATAAATGAACATCGCCGGTGGAATATAGTTGTATGGATAAAAATCATATAACGAGTGACGCTGCTGCCTCCGCGGAACGAACACCAAGCTATGTAATTGTATTGCTATCCTAACATCGGAGCAATCATGTAGTCTAAAGTGTAGGTTATAAGTTTTAATATGTAATTTTTAGTATAATATACATATAAGTAAGAACCTCCGGTTGCCACCATATATAATTATTGTTGCAAGGCTACTTAAACAAATGTTTGTAAAACATCCAAACAGAGACATTATATTAAAATTATTAAGACAACGGCGTTTCAGAATCCATAAGAATACTGAAAAGTAGTGATAGTCTCCGAATTTTGTTATATTATAATATATGAGAGATAAAATATGTATTAGGAATAATTATGTTAAATTATTAACCAAAAACGTAAACAATTATATAACATGAATCTCAAACCAAATTCTATAAGTGTGATTGTATTTAATATATACTAATACTCTTAATCCTAGAATATTCTTGTAGATAATTAAAACACTTAATGTAAACATCTAAAATTATCTATGAGGTCAATAACATCTCCAAGCTTTTTATTAATATTAAAGTTAAAAAGTCAACAACAAAATACGTTCCGGCCCATATAATATACAATATAGTAAGTCGATATATTCTTGAGACTTAACAGAAGAACTTACGTGGTTTCTCAGATTCACATATCATTTCCATTTCGTTGAAAATCGTTTAATACGTCCAACGAAAACCATAGCAGCCCCGCGGCTAGTTCGACAAGTTATTACGTAATTTATATAACCATACATTAAAATCGATCGTTTGAATAAAATATATGTGACTTATGAGCTGGGATACAGTTTCGCCATGAGTGAAAGTTATGGTGTATGAATTAATTTAAAAAGAAATTTATTTATGACCGCCTAAGCTCTTTCCTAACATCCATTAAACATTCGCCGTCCGAAGAAAGTTTGGGAGAGCGTTTTCTAATCAGTCTAATTAAAGCCCTTGTGTATTACGACAGCCTTTTCAGATTTAATCGCTCATCACGTATAAGACATTTCCTTGTTCGATAAAGTTCAACACTTTGAATGTCGACTGAGACGAACAGAAACACATTGTAGTCATCATTTTTTTGTAATATCACAGATAGCCTTTATTAAATTAAGATTTAAATTAAAAACGATATATCCCTGGCTTTGGAACGATTGAAACGGATATGCCAAATTCTATTAAATTTGAAGTTAAGTCTGAGGTTGTTGCTTTAAATTGTGAGTTATCATAGTAAGAATGTCACCCAAGTTGAATATAACAAAAGATTACTATGTTTTATATCAAATGGTCTGAATTACATTGACTTTATAATGTTTTTCTTACTATAAGAACTATTTGAATACATTGAATGGTGAGAGTTTTTGTCTCTGAACCGAGAACCACTGGAAGTTTGTTCGTATTGTAACCGTTGACCATTAAAATAAGCTCAAATTTAAGCTCAAATTTAATTATCAAAAGGAAAACTTCACCTAATTTCGACTGTTTCTTAAATATTGAAAATCAAAAAACACTTTCGATGTTTAAAGAATTTTCAATGCTATTACGATTTTGTATTATAAAAAAAAATTGATGTGAAGTAGAGAGAGAATATAAAATATTTGTGAAGTGTATAAAAATAACCTTTATATATTTAGAAAAATATTTAATAAAGTAAGAAATTGAGAGTATAATATTGTAAATCGCTAAGTCTTTGTAACTCGCTTGAAGGTTGGAATTATTATTTAATAACCAGAATATAGGAGATACATATATAGAAATTATTGGAATTTGTTTTTGTGAAAATCCCTTCAATTCTACATTTTGATAGTGTCGACCACGCGAAGGCCTACATCACTGATTACCATGAACGGTTATTTGCTATAAAAACGTAATCAATGGACCGAAATAGCAATGATTTATGGAGATTCTCGAAACGGTTTATAATAATTTATGTTCTGATAAAAGCATATACAACAAAACTAGGTTTAGCACCCAAGAGGTTCCAGTTCTATATTCAAACATTATCGCTACAGATTATATATTAAAACAATATGATAATTTATTTAACATCTGCATGAGAGAAACCAATTTGACAACTGCTCTCGCTATAATATATGTAGATTAAAAATATACTTTTTCTTAAACCTTAAATATGTCACAGCCTGAAATAATCGTTCAATTTTTATTATTTCATTTTATGACTTTAATATGTCAGTTTATTTTCTATCTTAAACTAGGTAACTTACGTAAAGTAAAAGAAAATTATTGAGAATAACTTATATAAAAAACACACTTTTACTAAAACAGTATCCGTCCAGACGATGTCTTGTACAAAGTATCATTAAAATTGCAAAGCAGAAATTACGAATTAAATGAAACAAAAGTGAAATTTCATTCTAACATATTTCCAGTTGTGACTTATTATGAGTAAATGACTAAGCTGTATTGCTTACCAGCGAAAGCAAAGGTCGGAGGTCGCTTTCAGAATACAATGAAATTGAGAGCAGTGAGTCTTTATTTGATGACAAACGAATTTATCACATTCAAGCCGACTCGCCTTGACATGCGGTCATAAGATGTGACCTTGCAAACGAAACTGACAGAACCATTGACAGAACTATTGTCTGTCTTTACACACAAGAACTTTCCACGTGATTTAAATTAATATTAATTTTATTTTCATTGTACAAAATAATTGCTATACACGGGATACCTACTTTCTAAATGAAGATATAAGACATGAACAAACTAGAAATATCACACTTTACGTGTTAAAATAAATTAAAATTCATAATGAACATTTTAAATTAATTGTTTTAATATATTTTATTATTGGAAATTTTTTGGAAGGTATAAGTTACTATAATTTAATCGCGGCAGTATTTAGCCGGAACATGATTATTTTATTCATAAACTGTGTCAGTAACTATAGCTATTTTTTCTTCTTACTTTAAAACTATCCAACTTCTTCTTATTCTACCACTATCCAACTTCTACTATCTAACTTCTACTATCCAACTTCTTCTTCTTAACTACCTCATTTTAATCAAACTGTCTTTTTATTAATGAATTTCTAAAAAAATTAATGAATCTTGTCTCTTTCTCTCTCTTTCATGTATTCCGATTTATCTGCGACCGAACTATCTAACGAGGTTGCAATTAAATTTGTGTAGATTTAAATTAAAAATAGTCCTTATACAACAAATTATACGGTTCAATGTGGCATGTGTCTTCGATATAAGTGAATTTATATTTTATTTTTATAATGAAATCATTTAAACCAAAATACTATAGCAAAAAAATTATTGTAAAAATACTTTTATACAGTCGGACGCAAATTATTTTATTTTTCTTTTGCAAAAATAAATCCGTTTCGTGGTTAAAACGAAACAAATAGGCCGTAGATAAATAAACATTGCTTTGAGTTAAACATCCAATAAGATGTTGCCATATTATCATTTGCAATAAAAACTTTTGTATCCAAATAATCAACCATTGTTTCCTATAAAAAACGAGACAAGTTCAGAACTATTTTATATAAACATTTAAAAATTGGATTATTTTGTTTCTAATCATACAATAATTTTTATAGTTATATGACAGCTCGGGCTGGCTGTATGAAAACTTTCACCACTAACTGAATAAGTAGGTAATACTTGCAACCTCCGAGCAACGGTTATCCGATTTTATAGAAACCATTTTTTAAAAAGCATCGAGTGTTTTTTTATCTCGAGTATTATAGTTAGTTATATATATTGAAGCTTTAAATATAATTTAATAGTGAAGATATTTTTATTAGTTACAGATTATTTTTGTTCTAAAAATAAATATATTTATTCTTAAGTAAAACAACCTTAGGAATTTATGTCAAATCGTAGCACAAATAATCATCTAGAGACACAATCAGCTACAAAAACCAGGTCAGAAACGAAATACGAAAACCTTATCTGTATCAATATTATTACAAATAATTAACTTATATTTAGATTTGACAAAACAGAAATGCTTGCGTTGCGAATAAAACCAACAAAACATACTTACAATCTGACGGACAAAAATATTTGACAGAAAATTTCATCAATACAGCCAAAACAAAAAAAAGACAATTGCACTAAAAACTTTTTTGTAGAAAATAAATCTTTATAAATATAACAAAATAAAAACTATCTAACAAATAAGATGAATCGTTGTCACACAAGTACGAGATAGTTACAAAGTATGCTGACTTTTTGACGATTACCGCGCGTCCACTTTCATATCTTAATTTAATATTCAACATGACAGAGACTCGCTTACGAGATGACTTACTGAGTGCTTACGGTTAAAAAAACAAGACGCTTTTTTTAAACATGATTGTTCTTTGAAAATTTTCTTATTAAAAAAAAATATACTGAAAATATGTATTTTTTTAGTATTAAGCCAATGTTACAAATATACAAAAATTTGATTTACATTACCTAATTTTAATCAAACTGTCTTTCTATTGACTAAAGAAACGGTAACCATAGTTTTAAAGATTTTTTTTTATTATAAAAATATTTAATTAAATATGTTCATACAAAGATTCAAAGTTCACTATCTTACCACTCCAATGGATTGAGGCTTTCGTAAACGTTCAAAACCTGTGATATTTTTTTTTAATAATATAAAAATATATTTCATAGTGCCGTAGAAAATAAAACCGGATATCCTACTTATAAAATTATCATCATATTTCATTACAGATCAGGATGTTAACGTTCCAGTAATTTTTATGATTATTCTATCACGCTAATTAATATATCATAGTCCAATGAAAACTGTATTCTCCATTGTGTCCAATGACAATTCTCTTCTTATGCACCTTAATTTATAACATAATATAATCCGTGAAATAATTTTTTACAGATTAAAATTTGTCAAAAGAATGTGCAAATGAAAAAAATGTATTTCATCAATGATTGAGATATAACACAAATTAAACAAAAAATACATTAATAACTGATACTGCAATAACTTTTATACTAAATATAATAGAATAATTTAAGATGAAAGAAGCAAACAATCCGTTAGTCCAGCCACCAAGATTCATATGTTACGGAAAATTAATTATGTTAGTAAGTTTTTTATTTAACTATATTATCGATAAATGAGAACAAAGCCTATCAGAAATAAATTTTCGATCCATATATTCAATACTCACCATGGCATCCATATATTTTAGTCGCTGTAATCCGAATATAGTCAATCCGTGTTTAAGAACATAAAAATTATTCAGACAATATATAACATAATTATTCCGTCACGAAGTCACTGAAAGGCACATCACATTCCAAATTCGAAATTCATCTCGCGCGTCATCCACAGACAATATTTTCTTTTTAATTGGGTGTATCGCGTGCCAGTGCGGTTTTATTGAGTCGCGTGTGGAGCGTGTTTTGTAGGCGACGGACTGTGGTCAACTGATACATGTAGGAACGCAACGGTAAGGCACCGTTGCAGATGCTCTAAGAGCAATTGTGCAGGAATTTAAGGAAGCAAAACTCACTTAATGATTTATTGTTTATGGTTTAATATCTCACCCACTACATTATCCCTAAAAAAATAATTCGCTCGGAAAATTCCTGCGACATATTTGGTTTGCTTTCATTTTAGGTTCACATTGCACATTTTACTGACCTAGTAATTTTGAGAGAACAATAAAAGAAAAAATACCAGTTCTTAGTCACCTCATAATATTAATATTTAAGAATTTATTATATTTTATATACTTACATCAAAGACACAAATATGCATACTATGAACATGAGCCGATATTTAGATCCTTATTAAAAAATAATAATAATACATAAAATTTTATTTACATGCGAAGAAATCAATCAGGTGAAATTGCTAAAATAGATGGGTACAATAAACTTATATGTACCCGCCGTGAAAGTTATTATTATCTGTTTCACTCTAAGGTTGTGAAAGTGTACACTTTTCAAAAGATGAATTAACATTTAACGTTACGAATAACAAATCTTGGTTGTGGTATTACTAATTAGACTTAATTGCTCCAAATTTTTTTTTTTCCTATTTAACACATTCCAAAATTTTACATTAAACTTTCATTTCGTTTAAAATTTAAATGTGCTTTAATGAAAAAACGTTGTACATTTCGCTGTAAGTGATTTTAATATTTTTTTATTCAATACAAAAGCACATCTTTGACTTGGAAACTGCAAAAGGTTCAATGAAGAAATAAAAACTTTTTATATTATGCAATGGCAACATCCATCCTGGAATTATAGAATATTTTGCAAATGTCAACGTTTTTATTTATTGGGCGTAAACAATTTTAATTTTGACAAAAAAACCTGTCATTTTGGTCGCGTCTGCGTTGTTATCAATTAATTTTATAGCCTACGAGAAATACATTTAGGTGCTAAATCGTTTGATTTTAATTTAAAAATAAGAACAGGAAAACAGTTAGTGTTATCATTCTTGAAAAAAAAACTTATTAATATTTTAAGAAATACTCCAATAAAAAGCTTCAAAGGTAACAAAATAATATGTTTTTTTTATGCTGTGGGTTCACAAAGTAAAATGATAAGTTTTTTTAATTAATTATTATTAGTAATTTTAATACGAATTCATGTCTGTACTTCTTTCTTATAACAAATACGACTTATTATCTTCAATCTCTATATTCCATTATCATCGTTATTGTAAAAGCAGTAGGTGTCATAAGATTAATATAAAAAAAATACGAGTAAATTTCAGGAAATATTAATAGCATTTACACCGAATATACTCTTTGGTTAAGAAAATGTATGTCCTATTATAACGCAGTGAAAACTTTAGCAAAAGTAAATCACTGCTTTAAAGTTAAATAGAGCTATATTTGTATATGAACAAAAGTTATAACTAAAAGTATTATATGTATCGATGTGCCTAAGAGTTTAATCAACGTCACTGCTACATGGAAATGTTGCAAAGGAAATTATTTCGACACACTTAGCCCTCAGAAGTTCCCATCTGTTAACCCTCGGATATATCCTTTGGAAAACCATGTCGTAGCTTGTAATAGCTTAAAAACAAAAACTGCGACGTGTCACATCCCATACAGTAACTATAGTACTTTACGAGCTTGTAACCTAATGGTGGTTGTGTTGCAAGCAATTTTGAAAAGCTTTTCAGCTACACGCCACCTACCATTTCCCTTCATGTCTTACTTATATTTGTGTTTATAGTGATGTTTTTTTTATCGACTCAGAAATGATTTATCGACTGTGTCATACATAGCTTTTACTTATGCTTGTTCAAATAGCTCTCCTGAAATTAGACTTGACACAGTGGACTAGCGAGTTGAGCATTGGAGATAGCTATGCTCTCTATAGCTCATAAAATATAATGTACAAGCGTGTTTGTTTATATAAAATACAATATTTTATCATTATGTCTATAGTTTGGGTAGCACCATAACTGTATTAATATATGTAATGGGTAAATTCTGATCGGATTACCCAGCTGAATCACATCTCAGTATTTTTCGAGAACATAGCGCATATTTTCATCAAGTCTCCCGTGCTAAAATTAATATAATACATACTCGCTTATAGACTGCGATATATAAATAAATATTTATAGCAATAGATGACTAAACCCGGCCAATAAATCCGACTGAAACTCAGATGTTCTCACTCACTAAGTCAGGCTTTTTGTCGTTGCTTCGATATAACATATCATAATGTAAGAAGTTGTTATCTCTTGCAACAATAATATAACGATTAATTTATTTGTTAGAAAACTAACATATTTTTATTTATTGGTGCCATAATATACATTATTTAATGACTGTCTTTACGAATCGGCATCCGCTACAAGTTCCGCCGCTACATCCGACGCATGTCAAACACTGTCTCCTACCAATAACACAGTTATTTGACTGCATATTTATATATTTTAATAAACTAAAAATTTTATAATCTTACAACGGAAATAACAGACAGTTATTTTCAACAAGGGCCTTTAATTATACAGCTGTTTTCGCATCAATAGCAAGCAATTAGTACAGCCAGCGAGCGATTGCCCATAACAATCATCATTGAGATAACTGATGTAGAAACTTTAGTAACCATATTAATTTTTTATAATTATACACCACGTGTAAAGGTAACGTGTTAAAAATTATACTTTAATATCTAACCGCATCTTTTATCTTACAGCATCCAATATGCTCATGTTGGATTATGAGAAATTTCAACACCCTGTATTTGGGACAAATTAGGATCGTTCTTTTTTATACGTGGCTTTGTTTATAGCCTCGGTGTATTCTTGTAACATACACACGCCACACAATATAATTAATTTATGGCATACAAAATACGTAAGTTTTTGTAAGTATGGTATAATATGGTATTGTTTACAATTGACTTCTTGACTTCTCACGTGCTTACGGTATAAAAGTTTATATGGACAAAACGACAACATCAATCAAAATTAAAAGATAACATCACGTACAAAAATCTCCGTTAATAACCGTGAAACGTTAGAGAATTGTATAAATGACTCTCACCATATCCAATGACCCTTGCTCAATCAACAACTTCAATTACTTGTACTTACTAAATTAATTGTGTTCTATATACATATA
>DVQP01000015.1:0-51593 GCA_018231745.1 Danaus eresimus
TATACATAATTACATAAAAATTGAAATAGTTGTACTCTATAATTTATTTAACCATAAAAACAAAAGAAAAACGATGCATTTAAAGTTGTCATTTTAATAAAAGAAGTGAATCTTCAGTAATTTTTTCTGAATTAAACGGAAATACTTCGGTTGAAGTACTTTTATAATATATACCTGTTAGTGAGTAACAAAACGCGATAATATAACATTGTTCATATAATTAAACAAGTTGTTAAATATGAATGAAGCAGTAATAAATTGACTGTTACGAGGCGCAGTCATAGTGACGGCGAAGGAAGGCTGTGGTAGAGGTGTGATATAATTTATGACAATTATGTTAGGGTCATTGCACCTAATGTGCTATAGACTACAGCAGGTCAAACGTTTGATTTAGAAGTGGAATTTATATGAAATGTTAAATGGTATGTTACTGTTAAAGTGAACCGTTTGCGTTTGCGAACAGCTTGCCTTCGGTTCCGTATAATCCATCCATATTAAGAATTATCAAGAACAAGTGGGAATACAGAAACAATAATTTCTATTAACGAATATGGCGATAATGTCATAGGCATTTTCTATATACATTCATGACAATGGTCGCACGTATTCTCATGGATTCAATTAATATAAAATTAGCAAACAATCCGTTGAGCCAGACAAGTTTTTAGTAAAATTATGTGTTAATATAATTTCCTAGTAACTTCATTGTAGCAACACCTGTTTTGTTAAATCAGCGATTCGCGTTTTCTCATGGTTTTTATTGCGTTGTGTGAATTGAGTTAGCAGGGTATCTCGGGAATCATTAGATGAAACAAATGTTATGCTAAAACTATGAAGCGAGGATATCTTTTAATCGTTCATGAATATCCTGTCCGATATATTTACTTAAACTATTTGGTTGTTTTGCTCTCGGTATACAAGAAATCAGGAATCCGGTGAAGTTAGAGCCACCAATGATAATTCTTCTTTCAACGATAGAGTAACAAGAAATGTTTTCGGCTTTTGTTGCAACAAAACTAAAGGTACTTAATTGCAATGAGTCAATTTTGCTTTCAACGTCACGAATCAAAAGGCTGCTGTTCATTAATTAAAGATAAATGAACGAGTTTCGGTTATCATTAGTTTTTTATACAAACAAAAATGTAAAAAAAAATATTTTGGCACTGGAGATTTCATTTATGAAAATACTTTCATAGTTTAAATGATGTTATGGATGATTATTATTTATGTTGTAAATGTTTTCTATGGTTATGAAAAACTTATAAATCTTGGTACCGAATGTAAAAAAAAATCTTTTGTTTCGTCCTCACATTACTTTGGTTATGTATGTATACTACCAGAAAAATAAATACCAAGCGAATTAATTTAATTAAACATTGTTAAAACGAATCATTCTGTTTTTTTTTTAATATTAAAATCGTCATACGGCAGCTTGGAAATTAAAATTTAACGCTGCTCTACAGATTCCCTGTACGCGGAGGTAATAAATACAACACAATTAAAGGAAATAAAACGTTCCCGGCGGGTAGCGTTAAATGTGGTACGGCAAAAACATACGAGATCCGACCGCTGTGGTCCGATCTTCAGAACATACTGATTATTGACCAATATTCAGGCTTGCATTCAATTATCAATTATAAAGTTTTCAATACAACAAATAGAACTATAGACTATCATATTATTGAATTATTTTCTGTATTATAATGATAACGACCAAATAATAGATTCATTACAGTCACAATAGATTCGAGTCACAAACATGTAGGAAGTGGACAATGGGATCCCATGACGGTGTAACAGAAAAGATTCATAGCAATTACAAAACGTTTACAATATAAAGTAACAATTGGTTCACTGATAAATTATAGTGTGTCGTCAGTTGTCCCCGGTGCGGCGACAGATCGCGCCAGTTTGAATATTAATAGCTGCAGCCGGGCGTGAAAACTGACGCGGCTATGCCACGGAACTCGAGGATACTGGATGTATCAACCTTCACTGCTCGTAGAACGGAATGTAAGGAAAAAAATAAACAATACACATCTTAGTTTAATATAAATATACCAGAAAAGTTTTCATGAGAATTCGCTTATTAATATTTTAGGAAGACAATAAAAACAAGCTTTATATCTTTATATTTTTGAATTGTATTCATCAAGTCTTTTGTAAACTTGAACTCTCTTTCAATCATCCTCACTGTTAAATTAGGAGTCTATGTGAATCCAATATGGCAGGTTTTGTCTTATACACATTAAGAAATAATATCAGAAATAATTATCAAGTAATACAAAATGTAGTAAATGTAAACATGTAGACAAAAAATGCTTCTGGAAACACCAATCTAGATAAATTAATAATAAACATATATAAATGTTACATCCAGTGGAGTTACGTGGTGTGAAGTTCACAATGCGCATCGCAGCCATATGACCGCACCCATAGCCATTGACAGTCGATGCATAAATCAGACGCCAATAAATAAATATCACTCCAAATCGCTTCCTGTGCCTAATGCCTCGTAATTTCAACTTCCTAACGTCCAAAAGGTCCCTTGCCCTTAGACTGTCACGCTTTCTGAGCGCATTTACAGTACTATTTTATACATTTAATGCAGCTAACTGGTTCTTCCAAAACTATTATTAGTTTAGCTTTTCTAATACTATATTACAAACATACTGTTAGTGATAAAGACCTTGGGATATTAGTTCAGTTGTAAAAAAATACAATAAATCTCTTAAAAACATATGTTCTTAGTTATTGGATACCAAATACGTGAGTGTATATTTCGGTTCCTAAACAAACTAACAATCAGATAAAATAAAAATAAACGTGTTTATAGCAAAGAGCAAAACAAATAGATAAACCATAGTCCGGGCACGAATTTTCTCCCTCCCAGAGATATTTAATTTTGATATGAAAAGCGTGACAGAACCGCGGCTCGCCAGCCCAATATATTATCATGTATCTGCTTGCCAATATTACCGCAAAATATTAGCCGTTACGAATCTAGCATTAAGGTCCTGTCCACTTCGCTATCTCCCCCGCCAATTAACAAACGAATATCAACCGTATATCAAACATATAGAGTTCATATAAGTGGATTTCTTAAATTAGGATCATTCCACTGAGATAAAGTAAAGTCTGTCATAATACCGAGCATTTGGGTATTAAATTCGATCACGCTAACCTGACGTCTTAAGTATGAAGCTTTTCGATGATGCTCAGACCAAAATGGGTTTTATCTTAAGGAGATAAAGCACCGAAACGCTTATAAAAAGATGATGGCACTTGACCGATCTCTAGGGATACGCTAGGGCTTTAGTCACGGTTTTATTTGAATTCACCGAAATGCGTTGCGACAAATATTTGGACATTTATTGCAATTGCGACTGGTGTCGAATATTAAATGTTGATTTTATACGGTTGATGTCGATTCGTCGCGGATTTCTGAATAACAAGAGATTTGAGTGAAGCAGCAGTAAGAAAAGATTTTATCCCCAACTTCTATATAAATCTTTGTTATTGGCCGAACATTTGCTACCTCAAAATATATGGGAGGTTAAATTTTTCTGACTTATAAACATTATAGTTGGTTTTCTGATATATTTTTTTGTATACTTATAGGTTTATGTGAAATAATTATATGCATGAATTTTTGTTATGTTTAATATTTATTAAGAGATCTAACTAACTAAGAATAACAATTTTATAAGTAGCTCCGCCATCGCCTTCGGAGTCCGTTTGTCCGAGCTGTCACCGCACTCGGCAAAAAAATCGAACAAAACAGTGACAATTGGTGCATATCCCCGACGAATTATCCCTCTTCGGCGCCTTTGTCCAATTGAAGTTTCCTTTATTTCAGCTTTTTTGCTGTTTTTCAATTCTCATTTGGTTATTTATCTTCTCTTTTTAAGTTGGGACAATGAGCGCGCAGCTCATTATATCGTCTCCGCTTTAGCACGCGACCTGCTACTAAATCTCCGCTGGAATTCTAGCGAATTACCCGACGAACAAGGCCCGTTTTTTCGGCTGATTGATTGGAGTAAAAATTACTCCGTTTTTTATATGACAATGACAGTTCCATAGCATCGATTCGTTTTATATTGTGGGGTAGAATCAGATGGATTGATTTCAGCTGGCGGACGAGATAAGATAAATCTCGGTAGGTACGTATTAACATAAGCCGAGAGACATATATCGGGGTCGCGAGAGTCATTAATTTAGTGTATCGTGGCAGGTAATCTCGCTGCAACTCGCCGGCTCGGCGTTTCTTGGTAGCTGTCGGAAATAGATCAGCCCACCCGTCAAGTACTTTCAATGTTAGTGCATACTAAAAACCGAATGTACCAAAACGTGTTTCGCAATTATTTACAATTTTAACGCGTCAGTTCAATAAGCATCCTTATTCGTAATGCCAGAGAGTCCCAAACGTAATAATGAACCTTATCGGTTTCAATGTTTCTACATTGTGCGAATGTCATATTCCCAAAAACTGCTATGGAATGCATAATAAATGCAGACAGCATTGTCTTAGCAGGATGGATGTCTGTCTAAATTACCCGTCGATTAGTTTCTAGGTAATAACGTTTAGTATTCCCCAGTTAGTACAATATGATACTTAATATGAAAAAATAGGATGCAATCAATTGGTATGTTGACTTTAAATGATATTGTCAGTTTTACTGGTGTTTCGCTATTCATATCGCGTATTTTTTGGAAGCAAATCTTTAATAAACATCCTTCGATAAAGTGTTAAAATCAACCGCGCACGAATTTCTAGACAGTGAGCTTTTAGAAGAGGAATTATAACTTGTCCAAACAGCCTTGAAGCGTAACGTGATTCAATGAAGAACGCAAACTCTTTAATCCATTGATGACAAAATGGTAGATTCATTTGTCCTATATTAATCATACATTATCACAATACGATCATTAGATTTTATAATCACACTTTTTACTAACAGAATACATAACAAAGAACTATTAAATTCTCGTTACATTTGAATACTAAGTTTTTAATATAGAGAAATGGAAAACAGTAATTTTATAATTAAAGGCTTTCGTTATCTTTGTTATGGATGAATTCGAATAAAATTATATGAATGTATCTTAATAAAGGTATAAGAAAAATACTTTTATTCAGCAAAAAAGCGATTTCGTGGGGTTTTAAACACGAATAGGATTTTTTACAAAAATAATTATCTATAATAATTGAATTTCGAAAGAAATATTATATAAGTAACTTTATGAGTCACTGTTAAAAACGTTTGGCTTACTCGTGTCTTAACGTGACGTCGGATCTTAAAAAATATTTCTTTTATATAGCAATGGAAAAAAGTTATGACCTCATATGAATAGATGTATAATGTAATGAAGATTTTCCATTATTTTGAAAGAGACTGATACCATTGTTATAATAAAATGTATTTATAATTAACATCTAAGCAAGAAAAACGTGGAGTGATGAACATTATGAATATCTAGAAAATTCTGAACACTGCCACCGTCAACGAAGATGCCTTCAATGAACTGTCGTTAAAATTCTAAGGCGCCTGGTCGCGCCACCAGCGGTGAAATTTACCAAAATCTCATATTTTTTTGCACTTTGCAATCCGTTGCGAAAATGGTCGACTAAATGTCATTTTTTGTTACGAGAACAATTGCCGGCATCGGTACAGAATGAAAAAAATGTAACATATGGGAGCATTTTCGATTTATTCCACGGGAAGCATTTGTTATTTTCTTTTAAAGTTCATGATATACATAATTGTTTGGTTTCAAATAAAGAATGAAGAGCCGGCTCTTTAGTAATAAACAACTGCAATCACGTTTTCATAAATATAAAATTCTAATTCTAATTAAAAAAAAAAAAACTGGAAATAATAACACAATCTATTTTATTGCTTAGCAAACAATATATACAATACCTGTTTATAATTTTATTAATAAATTATATTTCAATAAAGAAAAATCAAAAATAAATAATATATTGTTTATTAGAATAAATCGGAACGACATATATTCATTCCCGAGAGATAATTAATAATAAATTTTATGTAGGAAACGGTATTCCCCTTAATAGTTTTTATATTAACATAATTAAAAACCTGCAACTTTAAGACGCGATTAATAATAAAGTTATTTTATATCAAAAGTCAATGACTAAATCTTTGGGTCCGTTTTATTCTTATTAAGAGCCCTAAATCAATTTTATCACCTACCAAATAAAGTGAGAATTTACCGGATTGTCGCAGCATCACGGCATTGTTTCTGTGATTTGTGACCGCGAACGACGAGCGAGAGGCAAATATTGCGTTTCTGTGAAACGGAACGGGATACAATATGTCCTAAAACATAATTACAATGGGCATCACCTATAGCTTGTTAGTCTTTTGAAATTTAATTCCCACGGATGGAAATTCTTCAAATAACTCTTCACGCCGGCATTGAGTTGGACAACTAAGTTACGCGGTTGGTTGTCTGTTTGTTCACAAGTTATTGCAATTAGTTGAGTCAGTAAAAACTTTGACGGTAGATTAAGATGAGTAAGTCTTTGGTGTTAAGGATACAAGTGTGTGCGTGTCAGTTATTCACGACTGTACTAGAAAAAGCAATTCTTTATAGCAGATAGGAGTATTGATTGATAAAACCATGACAATACAGCGTCGAGGTAGCTCAAGTAAATGACCAGTTTTTTGTTGACCCCAAATTTAAGTTTTGGTTTTAGTTGACATAGAATAAAAAGAAAACAAACATAAATAGTTAACATAAAGTGAGATTTTTTGCATAGAAATGTGCAATAAAGTGGAGGAAAATTATTATGTACATTGATTATTCTGGTCGCGTACTTAAGTAGTTTGTGGTGGATAAGAACGCTGACCATCGCTAGTTCAGGTTAGGTGGTAGATTTCTTTTGCTATTATTTTACTTTAAATACACGTCATTAGATAAATAATTTTATTTATATCTTTTAATGTTCAATACACGAATATTAGTTTCGTGACAGACGTCAGTGATATGACAAATAGACGGATTTGACATGACGTTTGGTGTTGTGAATGAATTCTATGAATTTGTATCAGATGGAACATGTAGTAATGAGTGGTAATATGCTTCACAGATCATTGCACAACCGAATAACGTTGAATATGAATGGACATAAACAAGCTCGCAATCAGAACGGTTTATCACACGGACACAATACAGCGGTGCTTACTAACTCTTATCTAACATCTTTGCGTTGCACCTTATACTCGAGAAAAACTAGTTTAGCATACAAACACACAAAGTGGGCGAAGATCTGATAATAAACGCAATTACGCTAGTACGTGACACCTCGTTTGGGTTTTATCAGATGTGTACACGAGCTTACAGTTGGGAGCGTCTTCAATTATTGTGTATGAAGCTTGTTATGCTTGGTAGAAAAAGGTTTTATAGCGAGTGTCGCGATTAAGGATCTGTGGACTGAGGTCGTTTCGAATTGTTATGAGTGATAGCTCTGTTTAACAGATGATAAAGCTTCTCGTTAAATAGACGAAGCTGGGTTCCAAATAGTATGAATTATATGTTCGTTACAAAAAAAATATACACTGTAAGGATTTAAAAATTTTGTTCATGAGGACGCGAGGGGGGTTAGCGAAAAGAAACAATATTTTTTGATTTTGTCAATAGTTTATCTATATATTTTAATGAATAGTTTCAATACAGATGTCAAATAAATAGTTTCTGTAACTTCACAAAGCAACGCAACTGTCAGTGTCCTGTTGATTATACATTACAAAATATTGACCATAAGGTGTTATTTTAGAAACCCGGTGTTGTCATTTCGAAACTGAAAATGGCGTACATAGATTTTTAGTAAAATTTTTAATGCGCTTAATTATAATGAATTTCATGGAAAATTATAATCATTTATAATTATATATTTTGTATTTTAACTAAATAATTATCAACTATATATTACAATTTTTAACTTACAATTAGGTTTTTATCAATCGCTTATATTTCGCGTGAGTTTAGTTGCTCCTTTGTCGAATTACATAAGAATGTAGGTAGTATTTTAAAATTAATTATATTAGTGTTATATTTAAATTTATGAAATGAAGATCAGTAATAATACTTTTGCTTTTTTTTTGTTCAATTTCAAACAAATTTAAAGAAACAACTAAGCACACTGTTGTCACAGCACAATTGACAAAACATATTTTCAAAATATGTTGATTAGTAAACACGTAAATATACCTTATAAGTTGTATTTACATAGTAAGTAAATATTAAATTTTATCGTATTACTATTAAAGAGTGGTAAAACAAATTAATAGAGAAATTTTAATGAAAGGGACCTCATTTTTAGTTCCGAATCATATATATTTCTTGAAATACATCTCCAATTGTAACGAATTTACCCAGTTGCAGTACAAAAATAATGATAATTTTGTAAAATTTGTAAACAATAACATAGAAGTTCATGTGTATGTTTTGCAAGTTTTATACTTATATAAAATTATGAACTCATAATTGTGATATTGATTGTTATTAAAAAACCAAAAATAATAAAAGCCCCTTTCATTTATATATATATAAGTGTTCTAAACCTATTGCTATTGCAGTGGAGTGTCTAATGTGTAACTATTGTGTATCATACTACTTGTTCGGGATATGACGTCACTCGTCTCATTGCATAATCTGTACCTCAAGCTGTTCAACTCCTCACCCGGTGTATAGCGACACACAGAAATAGAAGAACGTAATACATAGAAAAAAGATATTATGCACGAAACAAAATGCCTCGAACGCTCCCATCTCACCATAGACTTTAACATATATTATCCAAAGAATCGTAATTGTATGTATCAAAAATATATCTTTAGAATTTAAAGAAACAAAATGTCCGTCTTGCCATAGTACGGTTAGATAGTTTAAGTGTGTGTATGGATGTGTGGGAGGTCGTGCAAGTCACTGGGTGATCGTCAATCACGAACATCAATGAACTCTAAACAACCATCTAGTGTAAGCTTAACTATTTACAAACATTACGATCGACCCGAATAGAACTCGACAGAAAAACAAAATAGGAACGATACAAAACGAGGCCCGCGGGCTTGATATAAATACACTCTATATACAGGCGGTCGGTCAGTCCTGAGGCTCCACGTCCAGGCCGTTGACCATGCGCTCGATGCTCTTGAGGTCGGAGGAGGGCGGCGTGGCGGACGTCGTGGAAGACGGCGCATCCGCGGGAGGGTCCGCGGAGGCCGCGCGCGTAGGGGGCGAGCGACCTCCGGCCCCCGAGCCTCCACCGGCGACCCGTGCTGGGGACGAACTGAGAGAGCGAGCCCGGGGAGCGACCTGCTCGAACGCGGAACCTAACCCTGGCAGGGCATACGGAGCGAACCTGTGAGTCTTACTGATTGAGGGCGCTGGGGATGGGACCGGCGGGGCTGGGGGCGGGGGTAGAGAGTACTGCTGCAGAAGAGGATGCAAGTTGAAGAGCAGACCCGGAGGCATCTGGTGGTGAGGGAAGAAGGGTGGCGGATAGAGTGACGGCGGGTAGAGATACGGCAGCAGGGGCGGTTGTACGGGAGGTCCGAGTGATACGTCCGGTGCGGGTGATGGTCTTGACGGTCCAGCGGGAGGAGACGGAGCACGACCACCTCCAGAGCACGAGGAATCAGAACCAGCCTCATCAGCGCCAGAGTCCACACCGCCGCTCGAACTGAACCAGGCTGTAGAGGAAGATCGTCATCAGTCTTAGAATTAGCAAGGACGATCTAATCTACGACAGTAGAATGGGATGTGAACTAACATGTTGTGGAGCAGGTGGGAGGCGGCGGCGGGCTGGACGGTCCTCCTACGTCCAGAGGCCTCTCGTCATCATCATCACGCGCGTCCGACCGCGCCGTCAACAGCGCCTGCCTGCGGTACACGGACAAACTACTTTTGTTACAATTGTGCTTAACATGTACCATATATTGATATCTAGTAATCATATGAAACATTTGTACTAACTCGCTATCAGAATGACGGACGATGGAAAGCATAAAATATGTTGCATACTTTTAATCAGGACTATGACCATTTAAAGATTTGTTAGAATTGTCAAAACAATAAATGAGATGAAATATAATTGTATGTATAGCGAGAATATCACGAACAATAGAGATACGTATATAGATCGGTCTGTCGTCTAAGTTTGTAGCGACTTTCTTTAATATCCAAGTGATATATAAATTGAAACAGACCACTACACTATCAGATCATCAGTCAGGGGTGTCAAACGGTTGACATTTCATAATAGCCCGCGACCCTCAACCGCCAAAGGTTAATCATGCCCTAATGATAGTGCCGAAATTCAACCATCGCCCTTTTCGTGTCGAACGTGTCATGCGAAAATACCTTTTCTGTGTTTTTTAGGAGTTCAATGATCCGTTTCACGAATGTCAGACGAAGAGAACTTTTCACAGTATGCAATCAAGCCGAGATAGGGTAGTTTTGATATTGAAAAAGCAGACTTGACTAAGACGATGGCAGATCTTATTTAAATTTTGTCGTTTTCTTTTGGAAATGTAAAAATATTTCAACAGTGGATTTCATATATTCTTATAAACCAAACATGCAATGTCCGTACCCTCAATTATTCACCGTCTGCTTTAAAAACAAACTCTTTATTGTCCGCATTGTTCCACTGATCCCTAAACACGGTTCCCGCAAGCCCCTGATTACCGGGGTTCCGTACTAAATTCATTTTATTAACTCGTCTCATCGCCGACTGATAGAATTTAATTTGCCACCCCATACATTCCAGGGTTGATGTCTCCTAATTCAATTTACACTATCCTATTTTTGTTGGAATTGGATCGCTTTGATTTCCCTTATGTATAAAGTTATAAAATAATTATTAATATATTACAATGGGATGATGGTTTGTAATTAGGGCTCATTAAGAATTCGACTATTTATAGCCAGAAATTAGAAAAACCTGTATTGGGTGAGACTTCTATCAGTTATATACAAAAATAATATAGTATATACATTTTCTTACTAACTTGAAATAGTATAAAAGGAATTGGCTCGTCTAATCCATGTTGATTAATGTAAATGGTATTAAGCTATATTATTTAACGTATATTTATGAAATAATAAAGGTTTCTAATTGTGTAATGTAAAAATTAATTTATTTTATTCATCTCAAACACAACAACTGCAGTATCCCTCTTTGCCAGCCCTGAGTTAAACTGCGCGCATTAGGGTGTTGCCGTTACAATGTAAACTCAGGGGTGGCTCGCCTTGTAATTTTACCAAATTTTTATCCCCAAAAAACCAGGAATCCCCTAAGCTTTGAGACAGGCGGCTTGTTAAAGAGTTTTTATTATTCTAGTGTGAAGCAAAGAGCACTGGAACTTTAAAGGAGCAAATGTATTGTTCCGGCCCGTTTAGACTTAGCTTTACGAGCATGCTTTACTTATTGTAAGAAAATAATAATGTACCTTATGATTTTATGCTTAAACTTTTCTGTACTTATTGTATCAAATGATATTCTTGCAAGTAAAAACAGTTTGAGAGATCGAGAACGTCAATTGTTATATGCTGTAGTTCATTTGAAGTCTAGAATGGCCATGTGTTTGTACGTGTCATGAACTGTGCTACCGTCATCAATTAGTTACACTAATTATTATGTTATTCCTAGTAGAACATCAAAGCTGACCTCTGTGACGCAAAACACCGCAAAACAAAACACAAAGCAAACGATGAGATATGCACGGCATGTGTCCCCGCTTTTCAGAAGCGTTTGTCAAAACGCTCACGTTCCCAACGCTTCCGCTCGGCGGCCATTTTGAAAAGATGAGTTTCCGGCGTCCGGCATACGCCCTGTAATTCGGAAGCTGAGGCAACGTTCCGGTGCAAAATGTTGTGTAAGCGAATTAAAGATACCTTCCTCCCTTTAAAGTCTGATGCGAGTTCGGAAGGGACATGCCTATTACGTTCGGACCGGCCTTTCCGAATGTCTGAATAAAATTCTAAACACCCTTAATTGCTCGGCTCTTTATTTATTTTTGCTTTTGTATTTGTTTAAAATTTAAACAAACACCTATTTAGGGTTAAAACTAACCTCCTCTACTTTTTCTGAATAATTTAAGCAGCCCCATTTAATAGCAGTATCATCTATCGTCATTAATTTACATATCCTTGACCATGTAGATAGGTACGTCATTCGAAGTCATTCATAACGAGGCATCATTTTTTTTCGAAGCAAAGAACGCACGCATGACTTTAGACTTGATATGCAAAAAAATAGCTAATTACTGATAACTCAACAATTTTTCACAAGAATAATATAAGTTTCTAAACGAATGTTTAAAGTAATTTTATTTTAAAATTCGAATACATTGCTTTAAAAAAAAACAACATCAAAATGTCTTTTGTTCATATCGAAATTAATTATTCTCAACACAGCTGAATTGTTAATTTGTTTCATTAATTTTTACGAATTATGTACGCTGATGAAATGTTATAATACAAATAATGTTTGATGAAGTTGGCCAGATTAACTTCAGAGCTCGATAGAGAAATTTGTAAATAAAAATGTTTATTAATGTTCAATGGCGACGTTGTGTAAACGAAGTATATTTGTCTGTTTAACATTTTGCTCCTCAGCTGTATCACGATTTGTCAGTACCGTGAGTCGTATCGATATTCAGAGTTGCTATCTAGACAGCACTCAAACATAATTTCTTTCATTGCCTCTGCTAATTGAATCCTCTTTGAATTTTAAATAAGTTGGCGGAACCACGAGCTATCCCTGCGGTAAGCTATCGAATTATAGCAACATTGGAAAAACTAAAGCTGATTTTATCGCGCAAATCCAATTTACTTTCTTGCACGCCAAAGACGTCGGAAAAAGCGCCTAGTCGTATGACTCCACCACTTTTGAATCGTTACCCGCCATGTTTGAGAGCTAACACGAATAAGGAGGTGCCGGATTGGTTTAATTTGAATTTCGAACGGCGCCGGGCTTGTTGGCGGGTTCGTTCAGAAACGCTTGTCCTAATTAATTTGGAGAGATTCACAGATAGCTGGCTAATTTTGTTAGCTGTTAACTTTACGTAAATAGTGAACTGTTTTTGCCGTAATTTATCTTACGCCTTTTGGTTGTTTGCTATTGCCACCTACTTCGAGGGTTTAAAGTTCTAACTAGCGGAAATTGGCACTCTTCATTTAGTAGCTACACTTACGTTAATATAATTTCCTTTGACGTCGCAGTAAAAGGAATAATCGTGATAAATTTTTAATTAAGTAATCTAGAGATTATTATGAATAGTGATTCAGTTTTAATTCCCTTACGCTAAATACAAATACAAATCTTAGAGAAAACTTTATTTCAAAATGAACTCGCGCAATGAGGACTCGAGATTGTTTTACGCTTATTGTATTTATTTATCTTCGTAGCTAAATACTTACTTCTTTTCTCTCTTCCCAGCACCGGTGTCCCTAAATCCTTTCGCGAAAGGGTTGTTGTCGATCTTGAGTTGAGTGATCTGAAACCAAATTTATGATTAGGAAACGTTTTTTTTTCAATTTATTGCTTTACTTTCGTTTTTTTAAAGTTCACATTGTGAGCACACTTATTAGATTCCGGTACTCATTGTTAGTTTGATTCTTTTACGCCAAAATGGGGGTAAATCGTAATACAAAGTGGAAGTCGCTCTGAAAGTAAACAAAATTAGGACGAGATAATAAGCTGGCGACGGTTTGGAACAGTTGGAACAAACTGTTTACAGAAATTTTAGAGATGAACTAATTAAAATTTAACTTTATGTATTAGTTAGATTTTGTAATCCAATGTTTTGACAGTCCGTCTCTAATCCCTGAAGGTTTTAACAGAATAATCCTATGGAGTCATTGAAAGTTTTTTAATAGAGACAGATTCGTTCTGTTCAAACAACTAACTGTATAACTATATACCGTAACATTACCTTTTCGTTCTGGTATGCTGTGACCGCAATGAACTCCGTCTCCTTGAAGACGTAGGTCCTGAAGGTGGAATAGGGCAGCTTGAGGATGTCGTTGGCGCGCACCAAGTGGAACCGGGGTTGGTACTTGTGCATCGAATTCAGGATCGTCTGCGTGACACACTTCAGACAGCTTAGGAACTTGATCAAACTATTTATTACGCAGCACTATAAGTATACGCGTAAACATCTTAATCTACGAATACATTGTCAAAATTTATCCGTTAGAATATACTTTTTTTAAATTTATATACTCAAAATAGAATTGTGATGTTAGTGTTTTTGATGGCTGGCTGTGTTTGATGTTTGTACAGCTGTCCAGCTCCGACGGAAATGTACCAGGTTTAGATAGAAAATACAAAACCGAGTAAAAGGTTTTTAAGTCTCGGGAAAAAAAAATCAATAAACATTTTTCGATAAATTTTTGTATTAACTACCGCGTACTCTCTAAAAGTGTTTCGCAAGAAAGGCTTTAAACTATAAAGTTTCAAAATAAGCTTTTGAAAATTTGCTATTACGATTTTGATAAAAAAAAGAAAGATACGTTGTACACAAAAGTAAAAACGAAAATATTTTTTAAGAAAACGTTTTATTTCGACTGATATTTTTTTTGTATTCTATAAGTTTGTTGGGTCTTAGAGTATTAACATTCATAGTACGAGATACATTTCTTACGTTACTCAACTTTTAATTCGTGGCCAAGCAGTTTATTCACATGTTCCATAATCATCGGTAAGCTACTGTAAGATTATCAATAAAGTAAGTGCATAAAAACCACTCTAACTTCATCAATAACAAACCGAGGCCTAGCAAAGTACAGAATTGCCAAGTTACCCTGTATATCATTAAAGGTCATTATTGCGGGAGCTGTTGAATGAAACATGAGGCGATCGCGATCTTATGCGAAAGTAGCTGTTAAAGGAAATCAATCCTTAGTAACTCCGATAATTGCAGCTTAGGTTTTTCCTGGTCGAGTATTTGCTAATAACAGACTTTCCCACTTTTATTCCAGTTTTGTTATAAGATTCGTGTAGCCAATGAATATTTAAAGTTTAACAGTAAATTATTCTTTTGTGCTCCAGCCGCTTATAGTTTCAATCTAAAGGTACCTTTATTCATTCGTATTTTACAAATATTGAAGTCATGCTTTGGTTAAGCACACCAAAATTTCTCTAAGTATTATTAACAGCAAAATACATAGGCGAAAGAATAACATTAAAGTCAAACAGAGCTTAGTTTTAAGTAAGAATTGCAATTGAAACATAATTGAAATATTTTTTTGTATTATGCTAATACCAGTTACTGAATTATGTAAAATACTAATATTGATCCGTGCTCACGTCTATTCGGACTCTGAACAGAAGTTGGTTGTCAGAGCGATTTAAATATTCATTAAAACTGGGTTCGTTTCGGGTTTTTTTACGTAATAACAGCGTTGACCCCTGCGGTTACAAAATTATATAGGTTTTAACATCAGCTCCCCCATAATAATCATGTGCTTGTCGATGTGCCACCACGTACAAAACGTTTTAGTAACGCTAGGCCCATATAAACTTTGTCTTAGCAATATATATTGTTAACAATAAATTTCTAATATGTAACAAATTAAATATTCACGTAAAATGTATTAAGCAAATAATTGTTTTCGAACGAATAAAATGACGCAGTTGCATATCAGGTAACTTGTGTGGGGACGACCGAGATTTTCCTAGAATCGTGCCAATTAGTAGCAAAATTCCGTAGACTAAATATTATTTACTCCGTACACAGACGAAGAGAAATATGGTTCATATTTTTCTAATAATATAAATGCTAAAATGTTTATTGATTTAAATATACGCGTGTTTGTTTGTTACTGTTTAAATGTATAACAACTAAATGGATTTATTTAATACTTTATATTAATTTAGCTCACACGTCAGAATATTTCCTACATTGTATTATATCCAGAAACTCTTTGTTTTGCTCGAGAAGCCACTTTAAGAAATGTATTTTGTATGAAGACTTAACATAGTCTGTAAGCAGCCTAGATGGCACTGCCATTTCGTTATTACATATTATATTATTTGAAGCATACATTATTCGCGTCTCTTTGAAGCCAATTCCGAAGTCCAAGCGGACTCACAAAGCTTGCAATCTATATTGTCAAGAAATATTCCAATTTCAAATCCTCCGACGTTAGATATAAGAAGGAAAAATTTACCTTCATATACTATAGACGTTATACGTTTTGACGGACAAATTGAATTTCTAATATAAACCTTTACTGTCAGAGTATACATCATAATAGCTAATCTATATGTAGGACTTGGTAAGCTCTAACTGTGACAATGATTTACAAGATTCGCTATCGGGTTAGGAAGAATAAAAACCAATTAGATTAGGCGTTTAAATAGATTTTACACGAAAGAAAAACTATCGTGAAAATCACATCACAAATAAAAATCACCTTAACCTAAAGCTATGGCTTTATATATACATAAACTTGTTTGTCCGTCCGTGATGTAAATAAACGATGTTAATAGGTGTTCTTATTGCCTAATAAATAATGTATCACACACGTATACATAATGAAACTCGCAACGTCTCTTACAGCTCACAGACGCGTCAAGTCACGCTGCTATTTAGTATTTAAATTAAGATTCCAGACAGCTATAATCTAGATATGTACTAGAGCCATTGTTTCCGTCATATATGCTATGTTGCATAGTATTTGTATGCAAATTGTATATTAAAATTCTTAGGATGTCGCTGGCCCGGCTCTAAATCAATATTCAATGGCCGGTACTATTAACTCTATTACATTCTAGTCCAGTATTTCTTGTAATTTTCTCCTTCAGTTCATTAAAGCCACCGAGACATGGTAATACAGCATTGTCTGAGAACGGCTTCTGTGTGTAAATACGCTTCAGATATATTTAGCATTTTTAAATAAAAAACAATTCTACAACATCTAGCTATAGGACGCGTCTGTACTAGTTGCTTCTATGCTGTAATGATAGATTTAAAGCTGGATTGACGGCCGACCCTCGTTTGTTTTTGTAACTGAGTATGAGAAACAAAAAGAAGTACTTTTATTGACCAATTACGTCTCATAGCGGCTCTTGTGATTAGTTAATTTTTTTTAATACGATTGAATCATCCTATGAGGGCTTCCGCCGTTTAATGAAAATTAGGTTGAGTTACTTCTTTAATAAAACAATTAAAACATGCACTGATTTTGAGGGTCCGTATTAATGGCAACGCCGATCACGCACTATTTAATTACTTGACAGTCTTACTTATACAGCACATAAAAATGTCATTATTATCAAGATCTCAAGCCAACTAACGAAGCGGTTTCTAAGATGGGTCCGTTTTGAAGGCGATAACATAAAAATAAAATTATAGATGTACCGTGAGGCTGCCTTAATTACGAATCTTCTATTCGACCGTCCAATTTCTTTAGTTTACGGCTGGACAACAAATTAATATGTAAATCGGGATGCAAGGTGGTCTGTCGATGATTTTGCTAGTCGATTATCAGTTATCGACTATTCTGCTCCACTTTCATAATATTGAGGAGTCCTTGAAATAAATTATTACGTACTTACTTACTTAGTTTAAGAAATGTTGTTTTTATTCTAGTTATTCACAATAATATGCATTTCATAAAAGTTATTTATTCTTTATAATTTACATCCTTAATAAGTCACGGATATTTTTTTATTGTAATACTAGTTTCGGTTATCGATACACGATTTGATTTACGGCCCAACCCTAAATACTGATTCGTCTAACGAGCGAGAGATGGCGCCAGCGGCTCGTCTTTTCTTTCGTCACGGACACAGCTAATAAAATAATTGTAGAACTCACATTAATAGAGACGTTCTGTTAAACGGATTGCGTGTCAAAATAATTTTCAATTCGTGACGTGTCCGAAATAAAACTCGTTAAAATATCACGTGTTGAACGTGCAATTAAAGATTTTGATATTTTTATAATTATTGTCCAAGAAAATAACGTCTTTTTTTTGGGAAAGATATTTGATTGTGCCTATTTTTTAGGAATCTGAGACAATGTGAATTGATATTCAGCTAATTGGAATTAAAGTATCAAGATCGAATTGGTATGTGACAAAAATACCGACAAGACCAAAACTGCCGTATAATGTATGCTATTCGTCTCTAGATGGCGCTACCTGGAGGTATCCTTAATGTAATTTGTTTTTGCTTAATTGGAATCTTCGACTCCCAACATCGCTTAGTCGTTCATATTAAAAATATTTCCACTGAAAATATAAATGACCATGCATGAAATATTTTTTTTATTTTCGCCAGGCACATTGTATTACAGTGGTCTCTTAATCTTTTTTTGTTTTTTCAATACAAATGTCGTGTCAATTCTACTTAAGATTCGCGCTAGATGTCTAATTCGGTCTGTAAACATACGCGCCATAAGTCATATTAACAGACCAATACAGTGGGAGCGCACCGGCTGTTCATATCTCGCTCTCACAAACTAGAGAAACCCGCAGCGTGTGCTTGTTTTCGTTTTGCCTCCTTTGAAATCTTATTTTGAATTTTATACCTATGGGGGCGTGGAGGCGATGTTGCACATTACGTACCTCTCTCTCAGTCGAGCTGCAACCGTCCCCTTCCATCTTTTTGTGATTTTAATTCTCAGAACGGCATCGAGACGTGACTGGAGTCCATGGAACTTTTTTATTGTAAATATTCCGAATTCGCTGGAAGCAAACACGGGATTTCGGCAAAGTCCTCCTGCTTATGCAGCATCGATTGAATTTGAAAATCCCTCTTGTTCTGACGTTCTATGTTCGGTTCAGAGACGGTTATTCGCATCTCCTTTGCCATTTGTATTGCTTTTCTATAACTAGCGACTGATAATGTAATTTGGTCATTGCAATTTTTTATTTTTTAGATTTTTAGTCGTGTTGAACATTACTTTTCGGTAAATTTAATTTCAAAGTGAAAAAATTGTCACTATTTATCAACAAAATCATCAGTTTCAATTATATTTTTAATTGCACATCTGCTCTGCAGTAATCATACGTAGAATACCTGTTTCTTAATAGTCCATTTTCCAATACCAGATTCACTATTAAACGGAAACATTTACTTAACGATTATTAAATGGAAATATATGTCGATGGGGACATATGTATGTTTTATGTAACAGATAACATATCACAAGAACATCAAGTCAGTTTGCACAATAGTGCCAACTTATTGAAAAGAGAAGACAAACTCTGACTTCCGTAATAACAAAAAACAATAAAAAACATATTAAATGCGTCGTTAAAACTTCCCAAGCAACGTACCCTTGACTTACTTCATTTACCGAACGTTCGGAATAAAAAATGTATAGTTTTTTTTAAACCAGATCATGTTAGTCATAGGAGCCGCTGATGTATCAATATTTGTCTTCTCTGTTGACACGCAAACCGTCTTAGCCGTGTGTAAACAAAAGGGTTCACTAATGCCCTTTTTACTACAAAAAGCGTGAACAAACATCGGGACAAATACGACCACAGCGCCACCGATGTGTAGCGGACAACGAGGGAACTAACCGCTAATACTATAACCCGTTAAAAACGTACCTCTCCAATGTAATGTATTTAATAATCTTATCTTAAACTATGAAATATCAATGCTCCAAGTTATAAATATTTGTGAGTGATTTGATAATTATCAAAATATTTGCATAGGAATTTCAAATTACTACGGAATTTTAATTCGGCGTGTAAATACAGTTTATTTCCATTCATCTCACGTACAATCATCGTAGGGGATTCGTTAAATTCAATCAACATATACATTTTTTTCTTTCCTATCTCTTAAAAACCATGGCTAATTGATTGACAAAAAATGTTGTGTTTACAATCAGTATAATCAAAACCGAATTTCATATAAGAATCTGTCGGGCGCGGCGAGCTGCGCGGGCGCAGGAGCAAATCCATTAGCGATTAACGAGCGATCGGGCGGGCACTAAATTAAAATAAATATTTGCCGGCAGCGCCTGCACAAAGCGAAGCTGCTTTCATGTCGCCGACACAGGTGCCGCGTACTACCGCGTACCCTGTATTATCTTACCTTTATATATTTTCTATTCCTTTTATCGCATACGATAAAATTGTCTATGATATTCGTATTGCAATTTGCTCGTAGATACGGATTTGCGTATAAAACGTCTAACAATCTCAGTACATAATCTCATTCATTTGTAAAGATAACTTATGTGGATTATATTCAAATTGTTTTTTTTAAATTATTTATTACACATGATCGTATACATATATAGTGACAAATATTCCTTTTGTAATTTTTACATAACATTCCATACGACCGATGTCGCTATATATATCTAGATATTCCTCATCGCATCTATCTGTGCATCTGTCTGTTCATCATGGAGTCTTTCGATGTTTATATTTCGGAGCGTCATGTACTTCATTTAATAACAGCGGCTATATCGATATCATTACTTCATCAAACACCGCACCAACCGAAACGAGCCGACGCATTATATTAAATAATATTAAGTTTTACATTTGTAAATGGAATTTATGGTGGCGCCATATATATTTTATTGAAGATCTTCATATGTGTGTACAATAAACATTTATGTGGGCTTTATTTATTTTTATTATCTTTGAGTACGCAATCAAGGTTTCGTATGTCATGTGATTGTTGGGAGATATGTTTTGTATTGAATTTTACAATGCGAAATAATATTAATTTCAGTTGAAATTTTTCTTTCAACAGGAAGTAGTAGGTAGTGGTTAAAGAAAGATTGAATCCGGCAAACGAACCGCTATAAATGCGTATGTTTTTTTTTTTCTGACAATGCATTGACATACGATATGCAGTCGGGTATGATGTATGGTCTTGTTCGTCTTTATTAAATTACCGAAATCGATGGACTATTGAATATGTATTGCCGTTTGGAGATCGCGGCGAAGGCTTTGTTTACTGAATCTATTAATTGATAACTTGATCTAGTGATTGATTGTCCAGAGATGAATCGGCAGTCACTTCCTTATTTCCTAACATAAAAACGCAGTGCTCCTAAAAATTAAATATACAAAACCTCAATGAAACGTAGCAAAAAAAATAATTAATTCGATATTTACTTCTAATAAGCTGAACGAATTAACTTGAAGCCAAATATATTCTCGGAATGGCGTGTTTATAAAGAGGTCAGCGGATGACATCGCGAAATGGAATGTCGGTTTGAGTGAGGCTTTTAACGTACAGAAGTGTTAATGTTTACGTAACACAAACAAGCGAGCGGAATTGATACCGCGGGGACTTGCCACTTTATTTAGAGACATTTTTATTGTTCTTTTTTTAAATAGACAGCAACTGCCCGATTTTAATTTTTATGCCAATAAACTTTTTAATATAATTTTGGTTTAAATTAATCGTAAAATATGGATGGGATACGTTTTAAATACTAACATATGGTACAGTGATTTCTTTTAACTAATTAAATGTTCTAAATATTTCGTTATTATTTCTTTAACTGTTCGATTTTTATTTTGTAATAAAAATTGTGATAGTTGTTTCGATTCACCAATAGATGGCGCTAATGGTCCTATTTTCAATATGATAACAAATGCTTTTCCTGTTTGTCTCTGATTTCAATTTCCAATATTATCGAATGTAATCCCATCGTATTTTAATAGTTTATAGATATACGTTATTTGTATGTCACCGTTATTTTTATACAATAAGTAAACACCGTTACAGATGTCCGACATACATAGATGGTATTTTTATGAATTGTAGAAATTATAAGAGAAAAAATATACGAGTGGAACTATATTTTTTTTTGCATATAAAAAAGAGGCTGAGTACGATTAAACAACAATCGTGAAAAAGCCGTCAAAGAAGATCCGGAAACATTTTCCATTTGGGAATCGGTTAAAAAACAAATGTTCGCATTTCATTTATACTACAAAGTAACAGTACACTTAATACCCTTTCTGTTCTGAATTAATACCGGCATAAGGAAAAAAGGGGCTAAGAGCAGCAACAAAAGCCTTCAAACTATTAAAACAAACTTACTCTTAAGTACAATTACTGAACATAGACAAGCCAGCGACAGAGGCTGAACAATTTTTGCATAAAGCGTTTTTACGCTCGCTTCCAATTTCCAATGCATTAACGCATTTAAATGTGGAACAGGAATCCATAAAGACGGTGGCGCTGCCACCCGCAATTACAAGTAACATCAAACTATCGTAGACCAATTATACTGATCCCTCTTAAAGAACAAAGAGTTCCGTGTTAGGGGTCCTCGTAGATCTGTTATAATAATGTGCCGGTGATTTTATACTTGAGTGATGATGCTTTAAGCGGCCCCGGTAAAAGGCTTTTTATAGTTTTATACCTTCATTCAGTAGACGGCTGTGGTATAGTCGAGTGTGGTTCTATTAATATGTTTGTTGTTCATCTGGACCGGTACTGGCGTCTCCGGGTAAACTCAATATCGCTGATATCAACTAGAACCGTTTCGTTTTGTGTTTGCGTGTTTGTGTTCTAGTGTCGCGACTCGCGAGGGTTATTCTATCTCGTGCTCGCTTATTAAAAAAAAACACATTTACTTATTAAACACTTGTTACGTAAAGCTTTTTATTTTCCGCCTGGCTGAGATCTAAACAGTTCCTCGTTTTGAATGCGAAGATAAAAGTAATGGCTGTTCAGTGGTGACTTTATTTTTTACGTATTAAAATTTAACGCATCAATTAGAAGGCATTTTACTTAATTGCTACGTAAATGGTTACGTGGTTATCTCGCTTGTCATAAATTTGTCTTTATTTCATATACGGTTTATCGGATGCTGGCTGTCATCAATCAAAGGAGCACCGTTAAGAAACTTGTCGTAATACGTAAGCTAATGGTATTCAGCTCACACGCGAACATAATATAATTGTACGAATACTCTGTAATCATATCATGATTTTATATATAAGTGACCTTAACATATCAGTTCTTTCATACCTATACAAATTACTTAAAGCGTCCGATGTGGTCGACGGAAATTGATCTGTTTGTCGGAGGTTACTTCAATAATGATAATTAATAATTTAATGCTTTTATGAAAGACGCAGGCATAAATTATTATTCCAACTGTAATAGATTAACAAAATGTTCATCTTTATAGGACAATATTAGTTTTTTTATCAATAATATAAACAAAATAAATACTTTTATTGTTTGAACAACAATATTGGTCTGTATACGAGTCTTGTCATTTGATAAAAGCAGGTCTTACTCGAATACCATATAATAACAGGCACAAAATAAAATATATTTTTAAAACCAAAATGTGTGCTTAGAGTTTATTTATTTAGCGTGATCTCATTGCCTATCGTATATTCTTTTGATCAATAACATCCCTTGAAAGTTTAAGGTACGACATCAAACATTCTACGTCCCATGGGCGGGGGTATAATTGATTGGTGTATTGAACGCAATTTCATGTATGGAACATGGAGTTATTATGAAACTTAGTACAAAAATAATACAGATATATGTACATACTTTGTTTACAAATGATGTTAGTGAAAAATAAAGCTCTTTAAATTTGTGTCCACGCTAGCGGATGTAACTTAAATGTGTGGTACGCTTGACGAGGACATTTTACAAATTTATTGCAGATAACTTCGCCTTGAGATAAACATTACTAACTTTTATCAATAATGGATACCTTTCAGTGTATAATCAACAAGCGGATACGTGTCTGAAGGATAAATTAACAAAGTTGTGAATGTTTCTCCGCTTCGCTTCTTAACATCGAGTAATGTAATTAGTATATTGAAACCATACTAGGTCATTCGGCCTCTTTATTCGTCCGTACGTGACAGAAAAGAACTGAACATATCACTTCAACGGCACGTGTTAAAAAAAATATTCTTATAAGTATAAAAGCGTTAGGAATCGAAATAAACAAATACGGAAACATGACCAGCTGTCTAACAACTTGGAATTATTTATAACCATAATTATCTGACGCTTGTTAGTTTAGTAAAAATACCCCTAATCATATAGAAATTTAGTCAGTTTTTACGCCAATTCGGAGAAGATTTTTTTTCTAATATCAGATTAAGTAACAACTGAGAATAAGCTCAACGGCTGTTGTTATTGGGTCGTTATTATGATATATGCTATCTGTATCAACAAATGTTTGGGTTGAGGTGTTTTTATCCTCTATAATTAGTGTACGGACACCTCTGAATGATGACCGCTGGCGCCGAAGGCTGTCTTCGAACGGCTAACGATACCATCCTTTTATAATGTGATGTAAACTGTTCTATACATTAGCATTTTTTATTATAAAACAAATATTACAAGTTGTTTACGAACTTTGCGTACAAATTCCGAGACATTAAAAGCTATAAATGATATTTTTAAAACAAATAATGTCGTTAGTACAGCGACCTAACAAAGAGATCTGACAGTTTTAAATCAGTACTGTCCTGACATTTACATCGCAGATTAAAAATGCATTAAAACAGACAATAATGTCGCGTAATAAAGGTATCGTGATTTATAAGTTTTTTATTTACATTTGTACGACTGTATCTATAATTATGACATAGATATCATATTTAGAATAGATAAATCATTGCGGAGTGCATAATGATATGAGCTTTCAATTTGTTATGTAATTAATTATACCGTTTGTATCTGTGTTCCCGGTGTCATAAGTGAATTGTTGATAACACTCGACATTGTAATGTAGTTGCGTAGTTTGTGTAGTTATAATAATATAATGTACGTAATAATTAATAATAAATTGTTTGTGGACTCTGAAGTAGGCGAGCGGGTCTACCTACCGGTGGGTCGAAATTGGAAAAAGGCTCGACCATAAATAATAGAATCATTAACATCTGCCGCTATGATTCCACCATAAAGTTTTTTTTTTGGCGTTTAAAAAAAATTATACAAGCGATGCTCACTCAATGGTAGTTAGGGGCGTCATCGGAAAAATACGTGTTTTGACGGTTATTTCGTTACGATGTTTTTAATTTCCTTTTTAGTACGGTTTGTATTGCATGCAAGTTAATTAGGATTCTTGGCAAATAGGACAGGGAAATAGTTTGTTTTTTTTTTGGGTTTTTTGACTTTTGAGGCTCCATTCTGTTGTATATAAGTCATAGACATTTCTCTGAATTTAACTGTGTATAATTTATCATACATTTTTTATGACCCCCTCGTGGGTCGTTTCAGTTACGATAACAGGTAATTCGGCAATGTAATAAATGAAATGTCTACTAACCAAATGGTCTGAGTGGGGGTCTCTTGGCGCACTAGCTGATGGATTGGGCCACAGCAACTTTGACAACATCCGTTGACTTTGGCTATAGATGAGCTCCTACGAAGGAGAAAAATGAAATACTTTAGTATGCTAAGAACAGAGGCGCACAGCCTGACTTGAATATCGGATGTCCTAAGTGTTAAAGTCCACGCCGCATAAATAAAGAGAAAAAACACTACAAGTCACCTTTCTCAGAAAACGCTGATATTTAACGTTATTTGCAATGATTTATAAGTATCATTCATGTTTTATGGTTTTATTTATTTATTGGTAAGATTCATTTATAGATGGCAATAGATAAATGTGCTCGTCTCTATCACATGGGACTCTACCTTATTATTATACATGCTGTTTACTAACAACAGTCTCACGTTATCTTTATTTGAAGCTCGATCCACTGCCGTCTTATTTAAGGTCGCGTTGATACAAATAAGGGAATTAACACGTTGCGTAATTATGATCGCGTTGCGGTAATTATATAGTTCTAAGAAAACCTTTACGAGGATCCGTCCTGACGCTCGACTTATAAGGTGTAAATACGTTATTGTAATTAATAAACCTACAGCATAAGAATGTCGTATAACGACTCTATAGAACGGAGGTTCTCTACGTTTTTCAACGGTACCTCCTCATCATCAGACACTCCATGATCTCGTTGGCCGTAAAAAACATACATCTATTATTTTAAGTCTGAGATAATGAAATAATAGTGCAGTTTTTTTTACTTCGTTTCTCTTCTATGTTTGTAAGTGATGAAACTTCAGGTTTTTGCAATTAAATGGCAAATGTTTTATATCTCGTTGGATGTTGGTAAAAAAATTATAATCAATAGATGTTATAATTATGACATAAATTGACGGATTTGTTATCGATGAATGATATGTGAAATTATCCGGGTGTATAAATTTTATGAGATCGGAGACTTGGATCCACAGGAGTTGGGAACAATTGGTTCATATGCGAACAAATATTAAACAAAGACTTAAATCCTCACTTTTAAGGTAATCGTTACAAATACATAATAAAAAGCAAAAGCACAAAACACAACTGCACTATGAACACTTAAAGAGGTTTGATGTACTAACAAGAAACAAACACTTTAATATTATTAAGACAATCAAAGTGTAACAAAGGGGCTACGGACTCATGTATGTGGAGGATATAACAAAAGGTAAAACTGAACCGGGCGTCCTTACCTCTGAATTAAAAAAAATAACGACACGTAATAATAGGTTGAGCAAATTCTCGCCTGTAAAACAAATACTGGCAGAGGAGAGCATCAGTGGGCTGAGAGCGAGAATTAGTTTAATAAGTCTGCTTTGGAATGATTTATGGACGCTGGCTCGGTCCGATCCTCGGTCTCATCTTATTTTTAACTAAAAATTGACGTTTACGATAAACACTCATTACTAAGCGCCGGTCATTTTTTGTGTTTTGTTTTCATTCTGCTGGATGGAGTCTTCGATTTTTTTTTGATATTCCATTATGCAACTGCTGTTGTTCTCGGTTTTAAGATAATGAATATTGAGATAATGTTATCATATTTGCTTATTTTGATACCAATAAACGATTTCAAGATATATATTGTGTTATCATAAATCATTATATTTCATAAGCTTGGCTAAAATTTTATTGTAAAATAAAAGAAAAGTAACAAACAGCTTATATTTTATTGAAATCAATTTCATTGTAAAACGAAATAAATCGTAAAAAGGTAAGATAATGATGGGTTAAGAGGAGTTCTCGCCTGGAAAACAAACAACAGCAGAGTAGAAACGGACAGAGCTCGCCGTTATTATAATTAGAGTTATAAAATTATGAATGAAATAAAATCGATACCAAAACGAAATAAATTCGCTGTGATTGGTTCTTTCCTGTTTACGTAACTAGTTTTTTTTTATATATAATAACTATGTTAATTGTTTTTAATGAACAGTTATTTAGTACCATGTAATTTATTGTTATATATTTTTAATGCCTTAGAGATCTAAATCTTACCTAATCTACGTTGCCTGGAGGCGGCAGTTGTTGTACTCAATAATCGATATTTATCATACAACAGCTGTCAGCGGTGACTGTTATATCTCTTTCAATATTACAGGCTGTTGGTTTGTTATTTTGGTTTTTGCATAATAACAACATATAACAATATTTAATATATTCACGTATATTTCGCCACTAAACTTTAAACTATTGGTTCGATGTGATGTTATTATGTCTTAATAAAACTAATTTTCATTAATTTATTTCTCCATATAAATACTTATAAACTTCAAAGTGAATACTTCGGATAATGTTTATAGTGTGTTTGTAGCCTACACTAGTGGGTATCTATATAATACAAGAAATAACTTTTTTGTCGTATAATTAAAGCAAACAGATCGTTATCTAAGCTGTTTTAAGAAGCATAATGTGTATTTATTGCCGGTTCATTTTGACAGAGAAGGCTTAGTATTGCTCCATAGTAGCTAATTAATTCAATAATTCATATTTTATGAACGTCGATGACATACCCGCACTATGTTCTTAGGAGACTCAGACTTGTTATTAAGAGAAATAATGTTATGTCAAGAACTTAATCAGCCCCGGATCGAGTTGAGTGTGTAATTAGTAGTTGGACGAAATATTACGGACGCGCCCGCGCAGTCGACACGCCTCTGCGACGCCGGAGGGCCAGCGAGACTCCAACCAGACTCGGACACAGAACAGGGACGACACACGCATATCAACAACTAATAGAGTCTTTTTATTGTCCGCTACATCACGACTCACAGCGTGACATCTAAAAGAGATGTCCAACTGAGATATCGGCCAATAAAGGCACATGCGCCGAGACCCGACGCTAAGAAAACAGAACACAACGAACATAGCAAACCGTCGAAGCTAATTACGATACATAAAATCGAATATCATTGCTCCGTCAACTTTGAAGTACTAAAGCTGATTCAACTTGTACGATCGTAATAGATTAATGATACGGTTTGGTGTTTACGAAACGCTGAAGAGGTCACCGTGGTCTGAGGCCACCCGCGTGCGAGAGGGACTGGCCGACAGAGAGGCCCGAATAATCGATAGAGGCGCCACCGATTCGCCGCGGGGCGGCGCCCGCGTCGGCACCACACACGTCTTATTGAGAAATTCCCAAGATGATGCATAATTCTCCTTTTTCGTTCCCCGTGTAGTTATTTTACTCCCTGTTAACAATATTACCATTTCGGTGACCGCGCGCAGACGCATATTTTATCAGCCAGCTCCACCGTTTAGTGAGGGCTGGCATGACTACAGCCTGATTTATATATGACATAAACATGAATACCTTTACTTTATTCAGGGAGTTAACAATTACCCAAAGAATTTACTCATCTAGATACAATAGATCATATATTTTAATTACTATTTGTACTGTCTTTTATAATACAGATTTATAATACATTTTCTTTATTGGAACAACTTCGGAGACAGATAAAAGATGAAATTAGATGATGAGCAAAACTTTTCTGTTTTTGTCTAAACTTTTTTGTATTAGATTGTCATTGGTTTTGCGAATAATAGAAGACAAAATTCATTATCATCTTGCTTAATGAACAATATTCTCATCAACAAGGCAATAATATTCGTTAATTCTGTAAATATTACAACATAGATTATTTTGAAAGTATATGTATAGTTTATGTAATCTAATTATTTGTTATATAATTTTGTAGTTGTCGCGTGGGGTTACATGTTAAGCTCCAAAAATCTCAATTACAACGAGTCCGATTGCTTGCAACGGTCAGTTGTTAAAACAGCAATCACGTCTTATCTGACAGTTATGCTAATAAGACATGCTAATTCCCAAAACCAACAAGCGATGAACAAAAGGGGCCAGCATCGTTCAAAAACGTACAAAACCGAGATAGCCAGACGGCGCCAAGGGGCAATTATGGTCTAAGGCCCGAACCGACTGCGCGATGCGAGGAATGCTTTCTACAAGCTATTTTTTAAGCGCCCTACATTTTTCGCATTTATATTTTGACTTCTTAGAAAAATAAAACATGATTTCACCGTAGATCTTTAAGCGGAAAATTTGATTGTAGCGACAAACGTTTTTAATTAAAACGTAATTTACCAATGTACCAACTTTTAATATCATTCGTATATCTGTAAGCGTATTTTAATTTTAATCTCCGTTTACAGTAAGATTTAAATACGGAGATATTTATCGAAATGTGAGTTTGTTTTTCATTGCACCAATTTACAATTCAATCGTACATTTTTGTACCTTTTGCCGCCTATTTTTATAATTTTTATTAATTAACAAACATTAATTTGAGAAGTGTAATGTTTTTATGATGTGAATTGCTTCCAAGGAATTAATGTAATGTGGTTTCCACGCAGTCTTCGGGATTGTACTATTCAGATAAATTATGAACAACCGCATCGAATTTGATGTGGCAGTTTTTCGTTAACTTAACATCACATATAGCTGTGACCTGTATTACAGATCAGCTAATTTCATTACCTTAACAATGTAAACTTACATCGGACAACAATCAACAATGTTTCACTATCTCTAAGGCTAGTTACCGCAAGTATCGGCTAATCCGTAACACGAGCAGGGCGTGACATAGCCGACCAATGGCAGGCAGGGGATCTTTGTCACCCCCAGATAACAAATTACTAGATATTTAGTGTTTTGTAAATCTTGTTTTGTGGGTTCCGAAGAGGGTTACAGATGTGATGCCATCAACCTCGCAGAATACAATACCATCCCCGATCCATGGTTTAATTTTAAAAGTAAAACAAATCAACTGAAATTTCTGAATTAAAACGATCATCCAATTCGACAGTCACTTTCTAATTGAATATCACGGAATTTCTCCGAATTTTTCTATTTGATTCGGTTACATAACAAAAATGTAAATAAACACGGAGATGTAATAAAAATACAAAAAAAAAAAAAAACTTTATCGAGAGCTCGTTATAGAGCTGTAGGAGTACCGGAAAAATCTGTAGCCACTAGTGCTTATGATTTCCTAGATCAACGATACGTACCAATGTATTATTACATTTTAACATCACCCCCGTATCTGATAGCTATTTGTTATTTTTGATCCACAAATTTAAACTCTATTATTATTATGTGAGAGGTGATACATCGTAGAGAGGGTGATCCAGCAAGGGTGACATCACAATAGGGTTAGGATTATTTGCAACCAGTGTGCAAGGGGCTTAAGTTATTACGTCACGTCGCAATGGCGCCCTATCTTTATTATTATCTAATAAATTGTATTAATATTCATTTAGTGCTTTAAAAAGCCGCTACGTCCCTTCATTGTTTAAACATATAGATACATATGTGGCTTCCTTTTGTTCATATATAAAATGGACTTAGCCTTTGTGATTGTCTGTTACTTATTAATCATCAAGTAATTGTAGAGGACTTAAAACGGAAAACCGCGAGAGAAGGTTATATCGTTATCGATGAAAACGAAATATCGATAAAAGAAAAGATAAACACAAGTCGTCTCTTTAAAAATACATGTCGATTATTTTGTATATCCATTCCATGTTTTCAATGGTTTATTAATCACTTGTAATATAAGATATTGATGTTACACATATAATGTATGCAGGATTGTTAACGATCGTCTAAATTCTAGAATATTCTACGCTGTGTTTCTATAACAAAAGAATTACTGACATCGTGCCAGACAACTTGTGTGAATGTCGCAATGTAAGAACTACTATAGGTTTCATTTATTTTTAGTACAAGACGTTTATTTATCATAAAACGTCTATGAAGTATGATTCGGCATATTTATTTATTTTTAATGATGTCGACAGAAAGCCGATAATCTAAAATATATTTATATACTTTTTAGTAATATATTTATTTATTGGAGACACATTTTTTTATAACTATCGATAATGGTCGGACATGTATAAAATAGAAAGCTCTAGCAACAAAACGAATTTTATTGCACTCTCTTTTAATGCCACAGGTTATTGTCTCCCGTTTTCGGAAATTTTGGGCGTCAGTAAAGCACAAAACCTTGAGTACCTTCAAGATTTCGCGCTTCTTTTAACATCAAAAGTTGCTTTTTCAGTTCATTTTCGTTTCATATCTGTTTTTTTTTCATATTAAGTAGTTTTATTATTTTATTAAATATCGAAAAGCTAACAGCAAAATAATGAACGCTTGTTTAATAAGTTCATTCACTCGTTCGTTCGTAAACATTCGTTCACATGGGCGAGGGCATGTTCTGTCGCATGACCATAAATCGTCTATCGGCTAATCTTGGCGGGCTCTCCTCAATTAAGGTTAAAACGTGTTCAAATTTCGACAATTATGAGATAAGACGCTGTACCGGTGGTCTCCGGTAATTTGTTCGTCTCGAAAATAAATAGTTTCATTAAAAAACATCCTTGCCAATAATATTATTCAGGATCACACTAATTTATTTTTTTAATCAACATTTCGTCGTTAGTTTATTTTTATGAAATGGCTCGTGTTTAAATATGTATCCTATAAATGGAATAATGTGAATTATTAAAGTTCGAATTAATTTAAAACAGATTAAAAATAATATGTTGTAATTTATTCGTCAGGTCTTTGTGGGGTTTGATGCACAGATAATAAAGTAAGAATACAATACAATTATTATATCGTGTAATAGTTTTATTTCACCAAAGAGGTACTATAATAATGAATAAATACTTCAAATGGTAGTAAGCTCTTTAAAGACCGCTTCAGTTGCAATAATACAAAAATAATTTATAGGATTTGAACCATTACATTTACCTGCGCGGATATTGAAGTAAACGTCTTTGTGAAAACATATTAAATATTCGAAATACATTTTACAATAAAATAATGGCGAATGGACGGTAAAACACTTATTAAACTTAATTGTGAGTGCCTGTTTATAGCGTTTTGAAATATGAACGTATTCAAACGGTTCTCCGTCATTTTCTTTCAAAGTATTCTTGATTCAACAATTCTATTTTCATGAATTGAAATAAACTACCTATTTTATCAAAAAGGGATAAAAAAATTGAACAGCAAATGAGATAGTTCTGACCTGGACGATCTTAGCATACACTGTTATTTATAGTAATGTGTTTGTATGTTACAAATTTGTGTGTACAAAATTATTTTTAATTAATTAGATCTTAGAATTCCACGATTATTAATTGTATTGAAACTAATATTTTTCGAATTTACTACGCCTTTATTTTTAACTACATACTCCCGGTTTCGGTTACATCGCAGCGAGCGTCTTCATTGGAGTAAATCCAAGCAATGTGAGTTTTATTTCTATCATGTTTATTAATTTCTTTGGTAAATTTTGAATATTATTCTCGAAATTTGATTCCTTCATCATACTTGACGTATTTTTAAAAATATTTTTAGTGTATGTAGGCATAAAGTGATTTGAGTTACGAGATTGTTGCACTTCTGAATTACTACTCCTTGCCGAAAACAGTTAACGACAAATAAAATAAGGCGTTTAATCGCGGTACGTTTGAGACCTCAAAGGAGGCCGATTTGTTTAGCATAAAGACCTCTTTATAGGTCCGTCTATATGTAGAATTTATTCGTGCTTATATTTATTCCGGTTATTATTGCAATTCAATTAATGAATGTTCGGTCAGGTTTCTCGTCTTAAATGCAACTGATGTTTAGTGAAATTTCATTTGCGTAAATCATTATTTAAGACCGGCCTTTTTGATTTTTATGTTAATAAGAATTTGAATCACCGAAAACGCTCTTAAACGAGATGAATATAATAATTTCAGTTTGTCATTACAATGAATATGAATCAGAGCAAAAAAAATTACGTCGACTAACCTTTCTAGATATGGCACTACGTCATTGTATTGGTCCTACTAGATTTTGCAGGGCTTTAATCATAGGATCAAAGAAGACATAATTTATATAAATATATTTTATGTTCAATGTTCCTTGACTACGTCCTAAAAGTTTATAGGTACATATATTCGGTTAATACTGTCCGCTACCGGTATTCGGTAGCTATTAGTTGCGTTCATAATCCGTCGTTACATTTAAAAACACTCAGCATTCAGCATTCAGATTATCTCTTCATCCATAGCCCACATTGAATCAAGTGGTTACATAAAAATATTTGAACATTCAATACCACGGATCAACGAAATAATGGATATGACATCTGAAACGTTTGACTTTAAATTTTATTTTAAAATCTAATAAAATCACATTAAATATGTCATTCATCCTAGAATGTTAAGTTTCGTGTTGTAAGTACATAATAAATATATAATATATAATGTATAATACATTGACTATAAATGTATATAATGTTCTTCTATCACTCATATTCACGTTCCCAGTTATCGTAATTAATCAGAAGTGCGTGTCTAAATGTGAGTATTTTCCAGGTCATGCGACGTCCACTCACCGTGAGTAGGTGTTTCTATTTCGCTTGGCTTAATTGTTATATATTTTTATAATTAATTTCACTCCATCAATTAAAGTTTTACAACTAACTGAGTTATAGCAAAACATTTCGTAACAATGAACGTCTGTTATTACGAATGGCAGTTAGCATTACGATTAGATAAAGCTTATTGTCGTTTGTAATGCAACACATCAAATGGTAAAAAAACGAATGAAGTCAGGAGCCGTTGAGATCGCGTTCAGGACGCAGCTCTAATGTTTTGCAATGATTGCTTCATGGAAGACGTCAGTAATTTGTATTTATTTAAGAAGTCGATTTAATGCATCGTTCAAGCATCTTGTGTGGTTCGCACCATTCATTTATCAGTTAAATGTTAAGCAATTAGCATGTCCGGAGAGGTTTATCGAAAAAAAAAACATTTATAAAACTCCGTCGAGAATGAGCGGGAATTTATAATTTTAAAAAATTAAAAATAATATCTTATGAAAGAGACCGATATACTTAGTGTAATCTGAACGATGTGGATCTTAGCGCGGTAAACTATTAGGACGGAATGAAAAAAAATTGTCCCCTCCATTCCTATATACCGTATCCGTCCGCCTGACATCCATGCCGGTGGTAGGGCCGGGTGACAAAACAAATGAGTGTTTTAACGCTATCTCAACCCTTTCATGCCGCCGCTGGCTCCTCAGATACGCTTTCAATATAATCTTGGGCATTCACAAGAATATTCCCGTTGATAAGGTATTAGAGATAAACGTATGTCTGATCCAAATGGGTGGCGTGGAAACGTACTGCGCTTCTTTTTATATAATATATTGTTTTTAAACATTTTTAAAAATATTTTTATTTTCATAGAGGATGGTATCAGAAGTTCCTCTTCACTAACCAAGCCATATTGTTTAAACTAATAATTTCTGGTGATGACAAAATAACAAAATTGCTATGTTTGATTACAAAATTGTATTCAACGACTCCATGGAGGTTCTAGTCGACCACCGAGCCTTCGAGGCTGCGTTTAAATTTGACTTTTTATTGCGTCTTATCATCGCGTTAAGACTTCACTCACACACACACAAACTTTTGTTGTTTTTATTCGAATCTCTCTTTTTTAATTAAGTTTTACGCTACAAAACTTAATTCCTTCCACATTATGTTTGCTACTAATATATTTATTTAAAAATTCAAATTATATTTTTATCACTTTATTCTTTATATATCGGCAGAATACGTTCAAACTAATGCTGGATTAAAAAAAAATACTTGTCAACGGTTTTTCTTGTTTAGAATCATAAAAAGATATGGTAACTTATAAGCTTAAACTGTGTATAATTTAATCTAAAAGCTATAACAAAGTAACAGCAATTTGGAGTATTTAATACGGAATCTACCTACCATACAGTTACTTGTGAGGTCGCCATAGAATGTCACTTTGTTAAAATTCGACTGTTATCTTAACGAGTTCAGCTACCTGTCTTTGGGATGCTTTACAATCATTTCATTTAGAAATTACTCTTTCATATTAGCTCCATATATAACAACATTGTATGAAATACAACCATGTCTTATTTAATAAATATGTGTATGAAATAAGTCTCTACTCTATGCATAATTAAAAAAATATATTTTAATTATAAATCAGAAACGGATAATTCATTTCGTAGGTTCAATCGGGACACCCTTCAATAAATTTTAAAGTACTGACTTGATAATACTATCTGCATATATAGGTAGGTCCTGTGAATATATGAATCTGCCCACATATGTAATCGTAGTCGTAATTTTCATATTTTTTCTGTGGCATAGGCATGTCCTGTCCAACACATTGAGAGTAGTTAAATTTTAATCCCGAGCTTAGTGGCGATGGGTATAATATTTTCAGTTGCTTCTTTTCACTTGTTCTAAGCTTTGCGTTATTTTATCCAGCTTAATATTTATTAAAAAACTACACTAACTATTCCAATACTTGATGGTATTTCTTTTTAGCTTAATATGAAAAAAAAATTCAAATAATTGTATTTATTTATGTTGAAGAAATAGAAGCGGTATATATTCAATAAGTTATCGAGTCGACGCGAATAGTTTTGCCTTTTTAGTTGGCGAAATCACCCGATAAAGCAATTTGGTGAACTTCAAACGGAAAGCCTGCAACACGTGCACACGGATGGAATGTTTTGTTAATATTTCCATAAAGTATATTGACGCCCCCACGAAAATATGCGAGATAACAAACGGGAATATCAAATACATTTGTATACTGGAAATATAACAAAAAGAAATCGTCGTTTTCACGAGTGAAGACACAGGTGTGAGGGCTACTAGCAATTTCATAAAAATATCGAGAGCGTCGCGAATTCCTCGCGAGTTTGCGAGACGGGGATGCTGCGAACTCTTTGTCTAATACACTTTACTAAACGTTAAAGCAAATCTATTTCTAACATGTAATGTTCAGTTTGCCGCGGCTTTTTATTAAAAAAAACGGACATGTTTTATTAACACGTGACCCATTTTTATCTCAACCGAATTGTAATTTGTAATTATACAGAAAAGTACTATTGGTTAAATTATTTCAAAAAAGAAATCTAAATATGTATAAAATAATCGAGTTAAGTTAAATGGTTTCGGATAAAAACAAATATTTAAAGTTAGATTCAAAAAGACTATTTAGTTAAAAGTGCCGTAAAATAAGCAATGTTTATTCAAAGAAAAAACCTGAATTTACGACGCTGGGACGAATTCAATTGAAATTCTTTGCAAATATCGCTGTGCTCTTTAAAAGACGCAATGTAAAAAATAAAAGGAAGAGATAGAAATGAGGAAGATATCTTTATACAGCGATAGATTCTTATAAAACGTTAACAGTAACAAATACATAAATATGAAAACATCATTGAATATATTTCACTACATAATGAGAGTATTAATGAACCGAGAACTACGCATGTGTTATGTTGAAAAAAAAAGTATGTCAAATAAACAATTTTATTAAGTGTTAATATCTGTATCCGTATTAAAATCATCACGATGTATAACTGTGAAGGTCAAATCGCGTGATATAACGCATCTTTAAAATATTCTTTAACATAACTTTCAAAATAGAGCAATCCCGATTGAATATTGATATAACTTTTAATAATTATTAGATTGTACATTTGACTTTAACCGATTTCTCGAGTTTTTTTTTGTAATATGAACTACTAAAAACGAATGCTCAATCTATCTACTTACAATGTAATGCATTTTACCTAAATTTGGTTCATGTAAACCATGTTACAAATACCGTGACAGTTGTATATAATTTTAATATCGAGCGGAAAAGCAGGAGTGCTGTGTCAACCTTGTCGCTTTTATGGTTTTTCCATTCAAATTGACCGGCGAATTGATGGGCTGACGTCTCACGTCATATGTCAAAGTTAGAGCTGTCATCGACGTTCCTAGCCAAAATGCTTCGGTTTTTTCACAATATCGCAACCACATATATGGCAGAAACATTATTCGTTTAGATATTCATCAAGCTCACAACATATATCATTGTCGGCGGAAGAATACGGCGCTGTATATAAAGATTTGTTTACCTCCTATCAAATGGGTACGCGGTAATCTATAATGTATTACTAATGCGACAAGTTCTACAGTCGCGTGTGAAAAATGACAAATGATTTAACAAGCGGCATAGTTCATTGTGCAACTTTAAATATTTAGTTCGGAAATTTTGTATAATGGTATAAATATGAAGCAACGTACATATTTATTAACTGAAATGTGGTTAATCGGATGAACAAAATTTTATTGTGAATTACGCTCGAATAATTTCCGACATGCCGTCTAAAAACAGTAAGCCAATGCATGAAACATAGCGCTATGTGAATGTTAGTTATATAGGCTCAGTACATAAACTAATTCGACTTTACTCAGAGACGCTTCGTTATGATTGTGGTATACAAATATTGTTTAATTGAATAAAATACACTTTTATCCCTGGTATGAAGTCCGCCATTCCAGTGGAAACGTGTACGTCGCAAATTTCCATGGCTATCTAGCTTATCTCACGCCACGCTTGTCGATATAAAGTTTTATTAGAAACGGCAAACTGACATGTAGGTGCCGGCTTATGGGACACCGTGTCACCGTTTGTTTTCCAAGTGAATTTATTTCTTGTGTACGAATCATGTTCTTCGTAATATATACAGTTTATTGGAGCATTTATTGATAGCATGCCTTTATTGTGTTATGTTTTATGAACAACTTACATAGAACCGGTGTTTTATTATTGTTTAAACGAACATTATGCTAGTTTACAAGTATATAGCTCGTTATTTTGGTTTTGAGATCACTTTTTGTCACTGAGATCACACTCATAAATAGAATATTCGTGTTTGATCATACATACGTGCACAAAGTTTGTATTGAAAAAAAATAATAATATGTGTGACATAAAGCATAACTAAAACAAACAAGTAGTTGACACCTAAATTACATCGTCAGGCATTCAAATGGCCGGCATAAAAAGAACAACACGAGAATCGTTAGTTTAGCACCCCCACTTAATAGGTAATTCCCCCTCGACTAGAGAACACCAGCTTATTCTGACATCTGTGTAATGATTTAAATGTATCAAGTTGAAGCTAAAAGAAAGATATACACGGGGTAAGAGGGGTCTAACGCTCTGGTTGATACATGCGTGTCTCTGGCCCATCCCAATACCGTTTCCACTTCTATCGGACATTTTATAGTCATACAGTTTTTGGTGAGTTGTTAAAGTCGAATTTTTGAAACTATTCTCCCGATGACGGTTTTATTAGCGCTAAAGGTAAAATAAAGGCAGCTCGAGTGTTTCCGAATTTGTGGTGGTGATATTACCGGATTTTCAAGCATCGTCTTTTTTTATTGCGAAACTTTAATAATCGTAACATCTCCAAAATAATATCCAAGGAAGTAATTTTGATTACGTTTTGAACGTTCGAAGTATATTATGTAGAGTCACATAATCATTCCGTTATTGATATTTGCAACTTATTATTTCGATGCCCTTAACTTCCAATAGATAAAAATGTTGCTGTATCTCCTTGAATTTCTTTTATGTTTCTTATTGTTAAAATGTTTCATTATTATAATTTTTGGTACAGTTAAGCCTGAATTCAGATTTATAAATTTACTTTTATACGTACTTATTAGATATACGTATATAATATGTATTTTATTAAATAAACGTTCATATATTTACTAACCGATTTTAATATTTTTAATGAAAATATCAAATAATATATTAATATCTTATGCCTTTTTAAAAAGATAACGGTATATTCTGTAATATGAATTAAACCATTTATTTCAGCATTGTGTATAACTCACAAGAGTGTCGTTTTCTCAATTTTCCCGCCAATTTTCGGTCGACAAAATGGCCGCCGCTCAGGCACAATGTGACACGCACGTTTCGTTGCACGCAATATAGTTTCTTTTCTTTTGCAGACAACCTCTCTTGAAATCGTGTTAATTAAGTATTAATGTTTTGGACTCTCAAAATAGGTTAGATTTATTGCTTGCTGAATATTTTCATCCTTACTTTCGACTATTAGAACTGTTTCACAATCCGATGCAACATATGCTTACTGTAAATATCAAATATTGATTTAGTCGCCCTGGTCAAAAAGCACTTAGCGCGTAATATGAGACAGATATCAATCAGTTCGGAACAAAAAAACTTGATTTATATTCATCCAAATATTTTATCTGTGGATTTTTGGAGGCGTTTTTAATTTGTAAAGTCGTATAGCTGTGATCAGCACGATTTTTTATATTCGCTCGTAATTTATGCACAGGAATAATCTCTAATATAAGTAACTACAAACAAGTCTGCATCAATATTAAAGGAAAACTAATATAAATAAAGATTAAACATAAAACTTTCGAGTTTTTTTGTCACAATTTCTTTTAGTTGTAACGTTTATTAAAATAGAAATAATTACATACAAATTAAGTATGATGTTAACAATATCTTTGAGAGTGTCCGGAACCTAACAATGTAAAACAAGCGAATGGTTGAAAATGTTCTTAGCGAGTTGTTCTCAGAATTATAGGTATTGTAGGATATACGCGCTGAACAAAAACTAACCATGTGAAAGTAAAATATTGTGAAATACTGTGAAAGTAAAACATCTATACGACGTACATTGTAACACAAAATGTCACACTATACCGACATACGTGTACATGATCCTTATAAAAATGTACTCATAAACATTACACTTGCCCATTTGTTAGGCGCGTAATCTGAATAATTCTTAAACTAAACGTAAAGCTCATTATGAAAACTGTGATAGGTATATACTTGTATTTATATTAGGTGATTATAAAGTCGTCATCATTTAGTTGCCAGTGGCAGGTGTCGGTAATTATACAAAGATAGATCGCACCGTAACTATTGACCTGGATATTGTGTAAATGTTACATTAATTGCTGTTAATCACCAATGAAGACCATGCGATGTATATTAATTAAGATATTCATTAATACAATCAACTTCCACTACATAATGTACACAAGTTACTCTATCTGGAATATATTATATCTGATACATAATGAATTTTGATTAATATTCTAAACATCTATATTATTCTCCATATACAACAATGTTATTTTGAGTTATTATTGCTGCTTTAAACAACGATGCAGTGGAATAAACATCTTATTAAAATTAATAAATTTTATATGTGGGATATGTTATCTTCGTAATTTAAAAATTAAATATGATAGACGTGTACATAAGAAAGTTATCTTTATATTTGCAATTGTTATATATGATGTAAGTACATGTTTTTGTGTTTCAATTAAAATAAGGCATCTTTTTTGTTATTATGATGCTACTACATGCCTAACATCTAACCGGCGCCTCGATACAATTGAAAGCTTCGTAAAAAATGGCTTACCTCAACCTACAACAGTCAAGGAGCCAAACAGGATTAAAATTTACGACTCAACTGTTAACTATAGACACAATCCTTTCTTAAGAATCCATAGAGCCTTACGAATATAGCGTCGGATAAGAGATTATTACTAAAAAGACCAAAAATTTTAGCCGAAATTGAATCATACAGTAGGCGGATTATTATTAAATAAGTCATTTTGGATTTATTGTATAACATCATGCTTAGCCTTTAATGAAAGTCTTTTAGCCTTGTGTCGGGAATAACAGAACTCAGCAGGTGGCGAGGGTTAGCAAAAAACAAAGACGCGGCTACCTACCTTAAACGCAAGAGTTGAGCCCCTCGAAGTACATTCAGGTACCATGGCAGTTCCCTGTTCAGATAACCGCGACCACAACACTCGATAATTAATCCATTACAACCCTATCATCAATCGAACCGGTAAGACGGTCCTCGCCCACTTACAACCAAGATTTTATCGCCCCCGTTTAATAGAGAACAATTTGTGAGGGACCGATCGCTGAGATGCCTCGATGCCTCCCAAAGGACATCACCTTTTGATCAATAACTGTATATAAATTACGTAGCATATGCCCTTTCTTGTTCAAGCAAGCGCACCGGTTTGCCGGCCTTTATATCACAGTAGGTATTCCGCTATCGGCAAACTGGTGCAAAGTTCGCCGTTTGCTTAAAAAGTTGCAAAGTATTTCATAACTCTGAAACATTTCGAGACCTTCGAGTTATTCAATCCGTCTGTTTGTTTTCAAGGTGAGGGAAAGTTGTTTCTAGATTATTAGTGGTGAACATCGATTAGGGGTCGCTTTGGCGAATTTTTAAATGCTCAAGCTTTGGGTGTTCGTTGCAGCTGTATTCACGGGCGGGAAGACGCCGGTGGATCACAATGAGCTACTTGAAATGAATTAGACGCTCGAAAGACACCGGCTGCGGATTAGCCCTTCACAATTAAAACGGGCAGACGGTCCTTTTCGTCATCTATGACGTACAAGCCTCAGAAATAACCCCCGGCGGCGAGAGATTCATTGTGAATGTTCAAGATGTTTTGATTTGTAAAAACGAGCTGCGATTAGCGGGGATCGGAACGGTGAGCTTTTATTCCTCTTTGTAATACAAGTTGCTGATTCGTGTTGATATGCTCTAATTTGCTGCTGGGTTTTTGGAAAGGCAACGTACGAAATGCTACTACAATATAGTTGGTTGTTTTGGTACGTAGTTGGAACACGTATCCATGTATAGACGGAGCAAAACTCTTGTGCTATCTGTTGGACGGAAGCCAAGTTCAGCTGATGTGGATTCATGTTATTTGGAGAGATTTTCGTTTGTGTATTACACTTGGCTACGCAGACATAAACGTTATTAGTTTATACATAATATATATATTTATAGGCAAAATATACTAACAGTAGCCGTGTTACATTCTCATTTCCTGACATCATTCCTATTTATAAGGAAGTGATGATTGTTACAAGGGCATTATAGAGAGTCTCTTTAAATTTATTACCAACTCATTATATTGAACAGAATGTTTGTTGAGTTGATGATAAGTTGTGATATCTTCCTACCCTATATATATCATATGGCGAAATTCTTTTAAATAAATGCTATATTGTCATTACAACACTTAAAACTTAATAGTTAATTGAAAAAACGAGGTGCACATTCAATAAGTCGATAGCGTATTAAAAACAAAGAAGAACTATTAAAGAGATGTCTTGGTATTATTGTTACGACTCTAAAATTAATGCTCGAGTCTTAAATAGCCCAATAAAAGGTGCTCAGGCGCCATCTTTAATCCTATAATTATAAACGCTTTTGGCGACTGTTAAAGAGTTAAAATGTCATTATAATTGACGACACGCCAATTTATATCTTAGCGTTGTAATAAAAACTGAGGGTATTGTAAATAATCCTGATTGCCGACAATATATCTACTTAGGGACCTGATTTGATGAAGCCGCATCATCGATACGAAAGCTGGCTTTAACTTGTGGCTCTTTGTTTCTCAACCTTTTAAGTATTAAGAAATAAAAATATATATATGATGACGCCACATTAAGAACAACCTTAAAACGAAAAGGTCTCGCCATACAGTTTTTAGTAATTATAAAATAATGGCAATAATTTTCACGGAGCATTTTCATTTATTCATTTATTAGTGAACCCCATTCCCCCAAGTGTTTCAATCCCTTGCCGTAAAACGATTGAGTATTTGGATGGCGGAAGAAAATTGAATGAGACAATATCTAATATAATAAAAAAAAATTACATCATTATAAATAAGTGACAAACATTTCTTTTTTAAATAATAAGTTCATGAAATTTTAATAACACAAAAATATGACACAAATTCCTTTCTTTACAATATAAATACAGAATTAAAATTAAACGTAGAAGGTTTTTTATAATTGATAATATCTGTATAAAAAATCGACTGCTACACCAATATCGGCATGTAAAATGAAAAAGACAAAGGACGATGTTTGTCGGCCTATCACGGTCATCTCGTACCTGTTACTATGTCAAAAATTGTGTTTTTTTAATTGCCATACTAAAAAACAAAGTCCGTGGTTCCGAGTAAAGAGAAATATAATTAATAGGTTATTGACTCCAAAAAAAAAAATCAAATGGGATTAAAAATATTACCTCTGTTGACAATATCATACCTCTGATTTATTATTACAAACGTCATACATGCGACACAAACATATAAATTTTAATTTAAAATGCCTCTTATATCAGCTGTTCCGAAATTCTGAGCATTCCGCGTTCAGTCGTTATTTCAATTACCCCTCGTCAAAGACAAAAGACCTGACACGAAAACTTAACCAAGAAAAAAAAAAAACAAACGTTCGTCAGCTTAAAAAAAAATGTTATCTATGATTCGATCGCGGCAACATAAACGCATCGGAGTGTATTATGTTAGTCGGTTTTGTTTTCGGTAGCGTTTTTTATAAATTTCAACTTACTTACCTATAGGATGTCCGAATTTTGTAAATCTAAATATTATATGTATATTAATTATTTTCCTTTGTCTAATAACAACGTTAACAAATTAGCGTAAGACGCGTACGTGGCTCACCCTCACGAAATATGTCCGGTAAGTACATCCAGGTTACCCTAGGTAATCGAAAAATTATTCATCTATAAACTGGCGTAGCACTTTGCAGAATGGCGAGAATTTAAGCCTGACTTGCATTGCTTAATCTGCTGAGTACCGATGTGACCTGGCTAATCGATAAACAGGGTGACTTGGGAATCATTCAGACATATAATTTGATTGTTTTTAAACCCTACCGTATTACGATATTCTTATATTTTAATATTATGTGGATTAGTTTAAAATGTTGCCGCATACAATGATATTAAACTGTAATCGGCTTTCCGATTAATAAATCCCATGTAATGATATAATATAGCCCGTAAATCTATAATATGAACTGTGCTATAATTTAATATTGGCCGTAATGAGCCATTGTGTCACTATCAGACTTCCCTTAACAAGATAAATATCGATAAAAATCTTAATGTTTTGCTTTTTGATTTCTATACCAAATTATTCATTAACTTGTAGAACATTTTATAAGTAGAATTCACGGTTTGAAATTCGTAATGCTTAATCACGTTTAAGGTCTGAGTAAGAGGTGTATGCATTTAAAGATTTTTGGAACGGGTGACATCCAAAAAGGGAAAGCGATTTTAATTAAGAAATAAATAGAATTCAAAACGCAATGTCGTATTTTCTAATTTTGAGGGTTCCAATATCAATATTAGCAAATACGACTTAGGACAGGTGAAACAGTTTTGTTCAAACATTAATTCACTTATAAATGTTTAATGTTACTAATTAAGTATTTTAATTAATTAACTATGTGAGACAGATTACAAAAATTATTTATATAAAATGTATTTTGAGGTATGCCTTTAAATTTTAATATACTTCATAAATAACAAGCTCACTACAATGCGTTATTGTTGTTCCTTGTAACATTAATGCCGTATAGACGGGTGCATAGATAATCTATAGAGGCACAGAGTAAATATCCTAATAGCCATGACGGACACAATGGCCCCCCGCAGCCCGATGACAGATCCAGCCCGACCTTTTTTAATTATAATATCACTAGAATTAAAACTTTTTGCTGCTATAAAAATTTGGGGTTTGTATTGGGTAAGTTTCGTGTATTGACACGGGTAATTTACTGACTTTGTGTACAAGATGATTATAAATAAATATGATGGAAGCAACACAATGATATGGAATACATGAGCATACACGGGCAAGCGGAGTCCATTGATTTTTTTATCTTAAATTTTGATATGCGATAAAAGTTGTTCTATTTTGTTTTTGTTTGTTTTTAATGATACGTGTTTAAATCCATTGACTCCGCAGTATCTAAAGAAGCTGGTACTCACGAATCCATGTTTGTCGCTGATGTTGTTAGTAAGCTTCAACTTGTGGAAGGAGACGACCTTCTGCATCCACTGCTCGCCGGTAGACGGCGAGTCGGGATGGATGTACATCCTCTTGGGCATCTCAGGATCAGCCTTGCCGGCTACCATCCACCGACTCCGGAAAGAAACATAAACATATATTCTCCAAAATGGCGGACAATGTTATAAAGCCTCATCGACTGCCTCAAACTAATTAACTACTAATGAAAGTGAAATTATTTTTTAATTAAAATGAACCAAGCTCCAGGGCAGGTGGCCGCATAAATTATAAAGGTTATGACGTTACAAACAATATAATTTTTTAAAAGTCAGAAACTTGGTAAAGCATGAAATTATTTATTTAATTAAAAAAGTGTCGCCATGAAAACGAAGTGCATGCATTGTTAGGCATTAAATTTAGATGATTCATTATAAAACAGGCACATGCAAAGGATGGGTTATGATAAAGTACTCGTAGAAAAGCAATCTATAGATTACAAAGCAATGTGAATAAACGAGGTCTGCGTAGAGCGGAACAGAAATTGGCAATGAAAGATAAATCAGCGTCAACGAAACGACGGTTCAAAAATGGGCCAACGATACGTGATAAGATTTGAAATGAGATCGGTCCAAGTTCAGAAACGACATTGTTCTTATAGAATATCCGGTTCATTATCAGTATGGAGGACATTGTCAGATGTCTGATATTCTTAAAGTCAATACGGAACGCCACGCAGCACCCTATCATATTCACATTAGCACGCATGCTTCTTGCCTCACAGTTCTTTAAACGAATTATATTAAAATAAGTTCAAACCCTGGGTCCAAAGTGACTTTCCCCGATTAAAAACTCTTATTTTAATTTAATTCTCCATCATTTGATTTATACCTGTTGTGGAATTTGTATCTGCAATCGTCGGCAGCTACGATGTCCATTAGCAAAATGTATTTTGCTTTTTTATCAAGACCAGAAACGCGAACTTTGTAGGCAGGAAACATACGTCTGCAAGCAATACGAGAGAAAAACATGGATTGGGACTCGTTTTTAGCGTCAACGATTTGACATAACGTCGATTGTGAGACATGCCGATGTACTAGTTTATGTTTTTTATTTGTCCTTATCGAACTGCACTTTAGCTTGTGATCTCACTCATTAGTCGTGTCCACGACGAAATTTAGCAAATATCGCTTTCATTGTTTATGTAAATAAAAAAATTCAATTCGATAAACTTTATATGGCTTCCTTTTTGCACTCTTTTATACCGAGAATTCGATTGCGGACTAATCAACGGCGGAAACCTTAGTAAGGTGTTACAAAGTATTTAGTCAAAAAGTGTGTCCGCCAAACTAACCAAAAACGGCAAGATGCGTCCATTGTGTGGTTTGCCGTCGTGAAACGTGACCGTGGCACGTGAATTTATGTGACTTACAAGTAAGGATCTAAACTCCGAGAACACCAACAAAATCTTATTAAAATTTTATTAACAACTGAACCGAATGATAATTCCGATGTAATATATACGAGAACAATTTGTAATAATTAATTAATTATAATATTAACATCTCTAGATGGATGATCTCTTTGTCGGATGGCGGCTGAGTCACAGTCGAATTTTCGATCAGAATGATCGAGTCGTATTAATTAACGGATATTAAACTGAAGTTTATCGGCCGCATCTCGGTGTTGGCAAACCTTGGCGTCGGCGGTTGTGAGACCCGATTGTCCCTCGCCGGTCGGACATAAAACGAACAACTTATCTTGTCATCAGAAATTAAACAGTGAACACGATCAAATACGATGACTATTGATTTGAGTGACGCCTTACATATGCCGAAGTGAGTGTAACCAGAAATAATGTTTAATATAATCTCAATGAACTGTATAGTCTCTATTTCTCGCCTTCTATATCGCACGGAGCGCTTTTTACTTCACCGCAGCGGCGTTTAAGACAGATATTTTAATGATATTACCCATTGGATGCGCGTTGAATCCTTAATCGTTGGACAATTCCAGGCGTTCACTTTCGTGATGTCGTTGCCCTTAAATTGATGGCAGTAATTGTTAAAAGGCAATTAACAGTTTTGTTACCAAATTGGTGGGAACTAGTGCAATGTGGTGAAGATCACAAGCTCTACGTACAAGCGTGTAGCGTTAGCTTTCTCCAATCAACGTGCGGTCAGGTTCAGTGACAGTTATATTAGCCGTGAACCAGCAGTTTGGTATGAACCACCAGTTTGGTATTCACCATCGGTTCGGTACTTTATACCAGACTCTCGGTTGCTTAATGAGATGCGTTCTGATGGACCGGCGTCATGTCTACCTGTTGTGAAATTTATATCGGTAGTCGTCAGCGGCTACGATGTCCAGGAGGAGAATATATTTCGCTTTAGCATCCAATCCAGATACGCGGAACTTCATTTGGGGAAACATTTGTCTGCAAATTCGAAGGCTCCTTTGCTTACACAGTTACATCGATTTCCAAACTACACACGTCTCTATGATATCATGAATCTAAAAAAGGGTTTTTAAAACTAATGAGCAATCAGTTGTGATCAAAAGTATATGTATACATATGTATATACATATATTGTGTGAATTCTGTCTTACCAACTGATTGCTTCTTAGTCGGATACATGTATTTGATATCCATCAAGCATCACTGTCTTGTTATATAAATGTAATAGATCCTCGCCCACTCTCGGATCGTGCCAACTTTGTAACGGTTTTTCTAGTAAAAGATATTATCTGAGTGGTCAGTGTGAACGTTTTACCGCTCATTAGGCACTGATTTATTTTCCTTACGTGAAGCAAGGAGTGATTGCTGACAGCCTGATTGATGTCATGCCGTAGAGAGGTTCGCGCGGAATAACAAGTGCTAGGCACATTTTACTACTAAATCCGCCTTGTGACTTATGCTCGTCGAGACCGTCTAGTACACAATACGGACCTAGATAAACCTATGCCTAAGACGCACATGCCTCTATAGGACGTTTTAGAATGATTCTTGCGTCATATGTGGCCTATATATAGATATAACCAAATTATCACCGACCGTAGAAGGCTGCTTATCCATATTAAATTGTTCATATACGTTATCTCTTATAAATATCGTGAATAAAGTTACTCGTTTAGTAATCTTTTAATACAGAATCGAAGGCATTACACATTTTTATTAGTTTACATGATAGAATCTGTATTTTTTATATATATACCAATCAATATTAACACGTAAAGAACCATTGCATAATACAGAAGCTAAAAACAAACTACCTGAAACCGCACAGTGTCGTCGCTAAGTAATCCAATACATTAAACGTTTCACGCGACCACTTATGGTTGATCTGCGACGTGTTGAAGCCTTCATAGAAATCGCTCTGTTCGTGTAACATTGGTAGGTGACGGGGAGCTCTTTACATTGGTCGCGGCAGTGTCAAGTTTTACAAGATATCTGATTTCGTTATACCGCAATGTCAACCAAGGCTCTTTATATGTTGGCCGCTGTTTGTGCATGTCAGGCGTCGGATTCAAGTTGTATTTGAGTGTATTATAATGCTTAGTTACATAAAATATATTTTATAGCAAAAGTTACGAGAACTATTTTGTATCTAATGCAACGGTGATAATTTGATATGCTTTTGTTTTCATAATCTCAATAATAATTATCATTCATGATATATATAATTATAATAAAGACGTATCTAATTCGAATACAAATAAATTATTCAAAATATTCATTTTATTGATATCGTTATCAGCGTAATTATTTTAAACAGCCGTGATAAGCTATTTCAAATTAAAATTCAAATTTGGAACGCTGTGATATATCAATATGAATTAACTTAATTAGATTCCGGATAAATTGAGATTCTATTGAGTTGATGAAGAAAAAAAACGTAGAATATAAAAAAAAGGTTTCTTATCCGCCGCAAGTGAATAAAATGCTAAGTCAAATACTTTATTAAATCACACCTCGCGTGTCGTTTGTATCAAAATGGCTGAGAAAAGTTGAATAATGTACGCATTTGTTGACCTAGGTCCTAATTCTATTTCAACAGCGAACAAGCTGATATGAACTCTATTGCAAAAGCATAGGACTGGTTTTTAGATCGTCATAGAAAATAGCTGAGTTGGCCTAGCGTACAATAGACTTGCTAAGTGTAGGACTCTTATAAGGTGACGCAATGCTTGTACTTTGTCATGCTTCGAAGATCCGCGGAGATCTTTTAAGCATTTTTTTAATTATAAAAACATAAATAAATATTTTATTATGAAATTATTGAGGTAATAAGAATATAATTTGTCAGGTTGTTCGTGAAGTTTTATACGTATGTGGCTGAATCAGTCCAGGGCCCGCGTACAGCTAATTATGAATAACGGATATTAAGCTCTCAAGTGATGGGGATTGCTGCTTCAATGATTCGAATGCTATATTGGCTCTCACCGATTGTTTATAACCATATATAAATATCTAGATGTCTATCAATGAAATTCTCTTTAAATATCGTGTTAATGGTTTGCTCGTTTGGACGCATCATGTTCGAAAATCCGATAACATAACAAACGCCCTAAACATATCGTTATGCTGACGATAAACTGAATTTGAACGTTTTAAATTAATTTCGTCACATACAGCAGCCTATGTTGGAACCGGTTTTATTTAGATAGTCGTAATTAAGTAAAACATATTTGGACGTGTGAAGCTTCTTAATCAAATGAATTTGACAGTTGACAGTTTTTTTTATTGTAATCACTTCTTAATGTCGAAATTGTTAATTAAAAAAAATATATGCTATTCTATGAATTTAGATATTTTTTAATATTTAAAAAATCACGTTTTAATCTCAATGCATGCAATGTGCGAAATGCCACAGATGCGTAGTAGTGTATGTCCTACTGAGCGAGAACATTATCCTAATTAACGCACATACGTCAACCCCTAAATGACAGACGGCGAAATAACTACAAGCTATTCTAGCCTTTTTTCTCATGTGATACGGTCGTTTTTTCTGTGTATCGATTGTTATATTTTTTATAAACCTATATATTTTTTATGAAACTATATTTTCTTGCGTAATGTTTGTAGCATCCCCCTTGTCAATTAACTGTTGTAATTGGGGGGTCATCGTGTAAATTCGCTGTAAAGGAAGGGGTGGGGGGTGCATCTGCTCACACGTTGACGCATTCTTGTGGCTTCCAACGAGCACGGCCTGGCCTCACCGCGGTACTGGATTTAATTTTAATTATTGTTGTAAGATTCGTACCATCGCTTAGTCAACTTAAATTGTATAACAATTTAACTAACTGACCGTTCACATTTCTGTTAGTTTTGACGTAATTTATAATGACCGATGATGCATTAAACGTGTTCGCAAAATAGAATCATTAAGTCAAATCGATGTTGTCTTACAGTTCCCTAACTCTACTATAAACAATACGTTGAACCGGAATTTAATCAGCGGTTAGCTCGAACCGTTAAAATAATGTACGACTGGGCGTCATCGGCTCAGCTCGTCTTTCACTAGAATCAGACGGCTATATCTAGATCTAGACACTATAGTATCCCTAACACCCTGTAGACCGAGCTACTGTTTGCAAAATTCTAATAAAAACGTACAAGGTGTTCATAAAACATTTATGAGGTAACGGTTCATTAGGTTCAGTAATTAATTGTTGGAAGTGTTGCTTACGTTGTATGTGAGCATGTGAGCGGTCTGACTGTATGTATGTGTGTGTGTGTGTGTGTGTGCGTGTCCCGCTCTGTCTGTGTGTGTTGGCAGATGTAAATGACATATTGGAACTCTCGGGCGGCAAAAAATTACACGTTTTAAAACGTGTTTATCGTGTAATAATTTATTTCTTAATACATCCATACAAGTTAATGAAACTGTCCGTGTGTGTGATTTAAAATAATAAATATTGTTAGTTTATTACAATTTGTATCTGCACAATGGTAACAAGAAAACAGAGTCATCTTTAATTTTTGTACTTTCTTTATATATCATTCTCATAATCGAATTAATGTATGATTAGTAAGCATTGAAGCCGTTGCCGTAACTACTAATATTTGAAGAAATCTTTAAACTGACTTATATAATGATTGAAAAATGTATTTCATAGTATTGTCAGAGTATAGCGTTTGTTACAAGCGAGTACTGTAAAAAGCGCCAACAATAAAATTGCAATAACCTCATTAAATTTATATGAATATAAAAAAATAATAATAATAATTGATGCGATAAGCACTGAGGTCCAGTTTATGAGACTTAAGTTGTTAAAGTATAGTTGTCATCGACTCATACTGGCAACACCGATGTAATGTTACAATATGGAAAAACAAAACTCGTTCGTGTGGGACGATAGAGGAATTAGGACGTGGGTGTTTATGATTTGGATCTCTTTAAATAGTCATTGAGATTGACATACCAAAATTTATATACATGTATATGTATATATATATATATATATA